>PVJH01028251.1:0-27565 GCA_004026705.1 Nesogale talazaci
GGGGGGGATTGGGCGCAGGGGTGGGGGGTGGGGGGGTTGTTCGTCAGATAGTTAAAGCCCGAGCCGCGAGAACAAAGCCCGTCTTTGTGCTCCGGGGAGCCTGGGAGCGCCGAGCCACCGGCGACCCGCGCGGAGTGCTGCCGACGCGCATGCGCCAGGCGGCCGCGCAGGGGGAGGGCCGGCGAGCTCCCGCCCCCCCCCACCCCACCCCGCTTACCTCCGGAGCGCCCGGTTAACCCCTTCTCGGCTCGCCTCCTTAGGCAGGGCTGAGAGAGAAAGCTGCCCTTCCTCTCAGGGCCCTTAGGGGTTTAATGGAAAGAAAGACCTGCTCATTTCCCATGTTTCGGTAGGAGGCACGGGCCATGGAGATGAAAGGATCTCCCAATTAGGGATCCCGGTTTCCAGCGACCAGGATTGAGAGGACACTTGGGGACCATGTAAAACTCAAGACTTTGCGAAAAGAGGCCTTGGAGGTCTGTTAGCAGTGAGGGCCTCTTCAGGTTTCCGCCATGATCTGTGGGATAGCCGGCTACTCGGTTTTCCTTGGCGGGGTGGGGGGGTGGGGTGGGGGTTGGAAGATGCTTTGTTTACTGACAAGGGGGTGGCTTTTGTATGGGGCCATGAGCTGGAGGGTGCTGATTGATTCTTCGAAACAGAAGTTCGATATTTATCCATAGGTAAAGTGACCAGACGTCCCGCTTTTTTTTAGCAATTGAACAACGCCCCGCGCAGTTTCAAAATTCAAATAGATATCCGACAATACCATTTTTGCGTTCTATGAAGATTTTTTTTTTTGTTGCTCCAGATAGACCAAATTTTTAATCAAGGACAGCCCCCCCCCACGCCACCCCCCACCCCCCAGTCAATGGTGTCCCGCTTAAAATCGGGTCACTTTATCCATGGGGCAAACATGAACCAAAGATGAGACATCCAAGTTTAAGCACCGGCGTTTCTGATAGCCAGGGCACCGGAAGAAAAAGAAAGAAAGAAGGCAGTTGTTACTAACCGCATTTCGTTGTTGTTGGGGGAGGAGCTGACACAAATCCCTCCATGGGAGGGACTAGGCACAGCGAGGTGGGGGCCGGGATGTGCAGACTAGCTCTTCATACTGGTACTCATTGCCTGGGAGCATGTAAGGGGACAGTGACAGCAGAGGCTGGAAGAATCAAGTTCAGGCTCTCGGCCGAAGTGAGTTACTGTGCCTGCACTATCCAGGTGGATGGGAAGGGCAGTCTTCACCCACTAGATGATCGCCTAGCTTTCCAAACCCGGCGTCTGGGCCCAAGGTGCACCATCTCCTGGCAAGCAAGTCAAGGGCACCAGGGCTTAGAGGCCCAGCTCCCGGGTGTACGCTAACTCCATGCACCAGCTTGCTCAGCTCTGCCTGTGGATGTACATTTAGAGACCCGCTGGCTTTCTCTTCTCATCTCAGTCTGATGACCAGGTGGTCCCAAGGAAGCAGAGGAATTTTTGTGGGAGATCTTGGCAGTAACTCCCTTGCCATCATCCTTGACCCGTAGGTCTCTGGGGCAACGGCTGGGACTGCATTCGTGCCAGATCACGTCCTTTACAAGCCACACTGCAGCAAGCGCAGATAAACCAGTTCGAGGCAACAGTCACGTAGCAAACTCATTCTCAGATGTGGGCTGGCCCTTCAGGGTTATGTCAGTGTGCCTCCCCCTCCCCCACTTGCTTCCACATTCTGGTTTCAGATGTCTGGGGCTAGGGCAAAGTTTAAGCGTGTACTTAAAGATGTTGGCTAAGAGAACAGTGTGGGACAAATCTTGGAGAAGTATCTTCTTCAAGACACAGGGATAAAGGTTTATGTCCTCTTGGCTTCCCAGCCCAAAGCACTCTCTGTCTCTCTCTGTCTCTCTGTCTCACTGTCTCTTTCTTATTCCCTCTCAGCTCAATAGAGTACTTTGATCTTTTGAAGAAGTTGCAGTTGACAGTGTCCAAGATGGTAGCCCTCAATTTGTTTTCTCCACCTCTACCTATCTGCTTCTCACCCTTTGAACCTGAACTTGGGCTGGCCTCAGTGACTTAGCAGGCAGCTAGCATACAGTGACAGTGATTCTCTGGACTTTGCGAGGCGGGGCTATAAGAAGCCGTATGCCTAGGTGAGAAATCCACCATTATGCTATAAGACGTACCAACCCCAGAGAGAGGCCAGAAATTGTGTGCTCCACTCGATAACCCCAGCGGAAGTCACGAACGTTCAGCCACGTGTCCCCTACCTGACTGCAACCACAGGGGATTCTGGGTGAGAACCAGCTAGCTGAACCTAACCAACAAAGATAGGGAAAAAATAGTTAATTGTGTTTTAATTTATTAAAAAATTGGTGATGTCAATTAAACCACCAAGTTTTAGTGTGGACTGTTACGGAGCAAGAGGCCATCGATAGAAAGGAAATGCTGGACAGTTAGTGGAAAGCAGGGAGAGACCCTCTTGATAGCTCAATGACTTTGAAGCATTCTGTTTCTCTCTGTCTTTTTTACCCCGGCATCCCTCTCCACCCCACCCGCAATGAGTTTGATGAGTGGGACAACCCATTAGCAGGCTAACACGTTGGGCTGCTAATCAAAAGGTTGGATACCAAGTCCACCCTGAGCCACTTCAAACAGAACCCTGGAGCCCGGTTTTAGTCTGACACCATGAGTTGGAGTTGACTTGATGGCCCGATGGCTACCACTCCGTACCATTTCTCCTGCTGAGGAGAAATGCTGCCACAGCATGACCTCACAGACCTTGTGTTGCTTATGCGTTGCTTCATGAGCACGGGGGCTCCTGGCTGTGACGGTGGGCACCTTGAACAAAGAGCCCGGGTTCATGTGAGTCCTCCACTTCTCAGCACTAACAGATTCATCGCATGGTTCTAGCAGATAAATGTGGAGAATGACAGTTGGAACAGCATTTCAAGGTCCTTCAGTAGCTTCTGATCTTTGATAGTAGATACTCATCTTTTTTTTGGGGGGCATCACTGCCCTCTGGTGGAGGGAGTAGGAGGCCCAGTCTTGCTGCTGGATTCGAACCTCCATCCCAGTGGGCCACAGTCCCGCGCACAACCACTGAGCCACCGAGGCTCAGCCCTAGATACTCATCATATACCATCTCTCACCTAGCCCACCCAGCAGCAAGCCACACTCAGGGGGAATCTAAATCCCACCAACACTGTGACTGCTCAGGAGAAGCAGATGGCAATTGAGGGCCCAGGTCACTATCTCCTGCTTGGATCTATCCCCACTGAGACTTTAGAACCAGGTAGAGAACACAGGTGACAGTCCTGGAAACCCTGCGGGGGGTTAACACTGTGGTGGCATGAAAGTCTCATCAAGGGGTGTACTCTCAAGACTCACCCAGAAAGAGGTGCGAGCCCATCGTGTGAAGGACACTTCTACTTGTTTGAGTCTCCTCCAACATCTATGGGCACGTGTGTTCCAAACTCATCAGGAACAGACGGGGGCGGGGACCCAAATCAGAAGGTGCAGAACCTGGCCTGCTCAGAGGTCCCATTGAACTCAATGCACACACTCACTACTCTACAGGGATGGCGGGAGTCAAGCAGGATGAGAGTCTAAGGAGAATCTCCTTTTCTTCCTTCACTAACTGTTTACTTGTGAGCCAGGCCTGGTTTCTGACACTGGACATACAGCTGGGAATAATACAATCGGACAGACCTTGCCTTTTGGAAAAGTTGTTGCTGATAGACCTCTCACTCAAGTGGGAAGAGCATGGCTAATTGGGGAGTTGGGGGAGGGTGGTCTTCTCTCATGACACTGCAGCCTCCCACCTGCATTGAAGACCTTCCTGGTCTGGGGTGGTCCTGAGTCTGAGTCCAGAACCACTCTATGATTTGGCTTCAGGTCTTGAGTTTATTTCTTATTGACCCTGGACAAGTTACCTAAAATTTCTGAGTCTTCAGTTCTTCATCAGCAATAGTAAGGATAGTAGTAGCATTCCTTCATCGGCTTGTGCAAGGTGAGCACTGAGCTCTGTGTCTGTCACCTCTTGCCGCTCAAGAATTACTGGCTTGTATCACATGAACTTCCTATACGCCTTGGGCAGGTTCTGCATATGAAACTATCAGCAAGGTCAGAAGTTGTATGGGTAGCTTCTCCTTAGAATAAGCAAAATGGATAACAAAGGAAGAGGGGAGGGGGAACCTCACTTAGGAATGAAACTGTCCAGAGTCCAGGCTGCTCTGCTCATCTGTTGTCTGAGAGGATCAAACAGAACCCAATGGCCCTTGATCTGATGTTTACATGGAACCCACTGCCAAGAACTGCCCTCCTTACCCTGCATTTCACCCCACATTGAGAGTCTAGGTTCCTCTTTCTAAAATTCCAGATAGGCCTGGACCTCCGTCCAATGAGGAAAGGTGGAGAGGGCTTTGGGTGGGGAACCAGGGAATTGGAGAGTGTCAGGTGATGCATCATGAGAGCAGAGAACTGAGGTTCCATCATTTTGAGTCTATTTTATTCCTGTTGCTGCTTTTTACTTTTAAGTATTTCCCCCCTTTAATGTTTCCTTTTTTTTACAGAGATTTTTGTTGTGAATTGAGTGAGAGTTCAGTTTTCCATTTAGCAGCTCACACAGATTTGTTTCAGTTCATCGATGGCAATCCCCATGATGCAGCATAGCATCCCATAGTCCACGGCCTCTCTGCGCTTCCTATTCCCCTTTCTCCTCCTTTCCTAACCATTTTGAACTTTGTCCTTGGATAAATACTGCTCTTTTGATCTCAAATGGTTGATTATTATTCTAAGGTGTGTGTACCTCACTAGTTAATGATCCCTTTATAAATCTGCCAATTTGAAGATCACCCCATGAGGGTAAGTTTCTGTTCAGACCTGAGCTGTGATGGAGGGCCATGTTTTCGGTGGGTTCCATAGTCTCTATCTGAACAGAAATCCTGGTCTTTAAAAAGAGTGACTTTGAGTTTTATTCCGCATTTTTCTTCTACTCTATCCAGGATCTTTTAAAAATTATTGTTATTAATCATTTTATTGGGGGGCGCTTACAAATCTTATAAAAATACATCCTTCAATTGTATTCAGCACACTTGTACACGTTGCCATCAACATTTCCAAAACATTTTTCCTACTTAAGCCCTTGGTATCAGTTCCTTGTTTCCCCCTCCTTCCCCCACATTCCCACCCTCACAAATCCTTGATCAATGATATCTTATTGGTGTCATTTCATGTCTTAAACTGTCCATTGTCTCCCTTCACCCACATTTCTGTTATTCATTCTCCTGGTGGGCTCTATGTCCAATCTTGTGATGATTCCTCCTATCCAGGACCTTCTACTGTGATCTTTTTCAGAGCAGTTGATAATGGTAGTTGGGCACTATCTAGTTCTTCTGGTCTCAGGGTTGTGGAGCCTGATGTTTATATACTCCATCGGATTAATTGCTTCCATATGTCGTTGATTTTCTTTACCCTTCTCTCATTGAGGGAGAGACCAATAGTCATGAGCTTTGAGGACACCCATCACTACTCATCTAAGTGGGATGTAGAACATTATCATCGTGGGCTATGTTATGTCAGTTGACTTTGGTGTTCCCAAGACTATGGTCCTGTATCCTGTAGCCTAGTGACTCATTCCCTCAAAGTGACTGACTAGGTCTGAAGGGTTTTCATAACTTTGCCTCCCCCCTTCCATCCCATATATTCTAGTACAGCCATGGATATATTTGCAGCAATATCTATATACAAATAGCCCCTATCAAACCTATTTATAGCCCTGGCTATGCTCCCACTCTCCCTTTAGTACCCATTTAGCCTGTGTATATGCTCAGGCAACTGCAAATAGACCCTGTGCCTTTCCTCAATTCCAAATTCTGATGTAGGAGAGCTGTGACTCACAGACCCTATTTCCTTCCCATCAATCTCTCCCCCTGGTCATTTTCCTGCCCTTTAAAGTGAGCGGAATGTGCACCGCCTTTGGACTTGGAGGGGACTGGACCAGATGGATGGATCACAAAAAATACCATGCTGGGGAAGTTGTTCTGAGAGGGGACAGCTGTCCCTGCCCATGGGTATGGGCTGCCATTGTCCAAGGGCCCCATGATGTCAGGCAGTAAGCAAGGGGAACAGCAGTCCTTTCTTCTGGAGTCATTGCACATTTTCTGGACTCACAATTCCTTTTCCAAGCTGCATGTCCATGGTGCACCACCCTTGAGAAAGCACAGTGGGTCTAATCCTTCTGACTGTGGAATGGGCCCTGAGATGAAGTCCACCTTAGGGCATGCGTTAGCATCTAGTTGGGGGACGGGACCCATATGACTAGTCAGTGAAGCTAGAACCTAGTATCAGGGGCAGGTTTCAAACTTCTGATGTTTCCAACACAGAGGGGTTAGGCTCAGTGTAAATCTTTTTTTTTTTTTTAATCATCAATTTACTGGGGACTCTGATACCTCTTACCACAGTCCATCCATCCATTGTGTCAAGCACATTTGGACATATGTTGCCATCATCATTTTGAAAACATTTTCTTTCCACTTGAGTCCTTGATAGCAGCTCCTCATTTCCCACCCCCTCCCTTCTTCCCTCCAGAATCCTTGATAATTTATAATTTTTTAATGTTTTACACTCTGCCCACTTTATGTTATCTGCCCCCCCTGGGAGGGGGGGGTTATATGTAGATCATTGTGATTGGTTCCCTCTTTCTCCCCCCACCTTCCCCTTCCCCTTCTGGTATCCCTACTCTCATTATTGGTCCTGAGGGGTTTATCTGTTCTGGATTTCCTGTGTTTAGAGCTCTTATCTGTACCAGTGTACATGTTCTGGCCTAGCCTGATTTGTAAAGTAGAATTAAGGTCATGATACTGAGGGTGGGGATGGAGGGGAGGAAGTATTAAAGAACTAGAAAAAGTTGTATGTTTTGTTGGTGCTATACTGCATCCTGACTGGCTATTCTCTTTCTTGCGACCCTTCTGTGAAGGGATGTCCAATTAACAGATGGATTTTGGGTCTCTAATCTGCACTCCCCTTCATTCACATTGATACGATTTTTTTGTTTTAGGTCTTTGATGCCTGATACCTGATGCCATCAACACCTCATGATCACACAGGCTGGTGTTACTTCTCAGCTAGATGGCCACTAGTTTAACTTCAAACCTTTAAGACCCCAGACACTATATCTTTTGATAGATGGGCACCATCAGATTTCTTCACCACATTTGCTTACGCACCCATTTGTCTTCAGCGATCGTGTCGGGAAGGTGAGCACCGCAGAATGCTGAGTTATTAGAACAATTGTTCTTGTGTTGAGGAAGTACTTGAGTTGATGCCCAATGTCTGTCTGCTACCTTAATACTTAACATCTATTTCAACTCTGTGTAAATCTTGACTCTCAGAAAGGAGACATTGAACCCTTCCGCGGCACATCCCAGTAGGTGGATTTTCACTGTCATCAGGACTCAGGACATAGAAAAGTGAGGCATAAAGCTCTACCAGTCGTACCGGTTAGTCCATCATATTCTGTCCCTCTCTAAGAAGCCTGCTTTATTAGCATAGCCGATCACTTTAGAAACATCTGGTTAAGATGCGTCAGCAATGGCAAAGGGAGGGATTGGCCTGGTTTTCCTCCCCAGATGTAATTCTTTGCACTCTCCACCCAGAGTCACTACTAGTCCATAGGGCACCTATCTCCAAATGAGCCAGGGCCAGCCTTCTGGAAGGAGCCCCAGGGTGGAGTGGGTGCATGGTCGGCTGCTATCATCTCAAGGTCAGCAATTTGAAGCCCCCAGCTGTTCTGAGGGTGAAAGATGAGGCTTTCAGAGTTTCAGTTTTAGAAACCCACAGGGCGAGTTCTTCTCCCTACCATAAGGTCACTAAAAGAGTCAGCATGGACTCAGTGGTGCTGAGTTTTAAAGACACAGGTGGGCCAGGGAGCAGAGCCTGGCACAGGAGTGTAGGCTGGAGTTCAGCCTCTGACCTTGACTTCTTCTTCGTGGAGTGATTTTGTGCAGGGAACAGCCTCTACAGCTCAGCCTGGTGACCTTGCCTCTGCCCATATTCACCCCCTCCAGCCCCTCTCTGTGGAGGCTCCCTGCTGTAGTGTTTTGGAGGCGGGTGCCTGGAGGCCCCCTAGCAACACCTGCAGGTGGACCTGTGTTAAAGACTGAGAGTGTGTTCAGGGCATCTCACAGTTAGACCCTCTCTCCTTGGGACCAAGAAGTGGGTCTTGACAATGAAGATTGTCCTGAAGGATGGAACAGCTAGCTGGCCAATCCGCCCACGATCGTGCCTGGCAAGCTGACAGCATGGGCTCTGGATTTGCTCACGGGGGTGCTCTAAGGGAATTTCCCTGAGCCCCGTGCCCTCTTCTGAGGAAGAAAGGGAGGGTTCATGGCAGCATGCTCCTCTTGCCTCCTCTTAAATTTGGTTTGTGGTTAGGACATCTGGGTGCAGGGAGGTTTAACCTGTCTCTGCTTTCAGATCTAAATCCAATCACCTGTCAAGGGGCTTGCATTCCCGGCTTTGATGTATTCAGTTAAGGAACTCTCTGGGGTGGGGTTGGGGGGCAAGTCCGGAAGACTCCCTGTGGGATCTCAGGAGTATCATCTTCCTGGGCTGTGACCCAGGATCCTCACCTCTAGACCAGGATGAATTGCACCCAGCGCACCCACAACAGGAGAGCCCTCTCGATGAGTCAGGACACGGAGTGTCATTGGGCTTTTTGTCGATGGATGCATTCATAGAACCAGCCTCGAGTCCTCCCGGTGACCGAGGGCTTTTAGGAAACACAGGGATGGCTTGTTCACTTCCTCTTTCATTCAAAGAACATTTATGAATGCCTACTGTGGGCCAGTCCGGGATGCCTCTGGGCGCAGAGGCAAGCGAGAGGAATCCGCTTCTGCCTGCAGCTTCTCCCCCTCTGGCCCGGGCCTTTCCTGGCCCCGCTCCTGCAGACTTAGACTCCCTGCCTCTGTGTACTCTCTTTTGGTAAACAGCATCACGCTTTCATTACTTACTTCCTGCTTGTCTTCCCCTGAGCCTCAGCTTCAGGAAAAGAGGAGCCCTGCCCCCAGGAATCCAAAGCAGTCCCTCCCAGTGTGCCAGTCCTGGCCCAATACGACCGCGACAACCGCGGAGAGCCTGGACCAACGGAGGCAGCTCTCCCATCACCCCCTGCTGCCCAGCCCTGCTGACCGGTCGCTAGGAGCTGGGGTGGCACTGCGATGTGCTGCGTTTCGTTGGAGTTCTGGAGGGTCAAACTTGGGAGGAGGGTTTACGCAGCAACGAGTGCGGGGCAGGAAGGAGCGGTGGCTTTCAAGTTGGGCTGCTCATTGCGAACTCGGCGGTTTGAAACTACCAGCTGCTCTGTGGGAGAGAGATGAGGTTTTTTACTCCGGGAAAAGAGAGACCATCCCAGAGCCCACGAGGGCAGTCCTGCTGTGACCGCCTGGGTGGCTATGAGTCAGAGCGACGGTCCCAACCAAAGGATGACCAAGGCCCCTCCAGCGTAAAGCCAGTGATTCCAGGCCCTTCTGGAGGCCTGGAGGGTGGCAGGGCAGAC
Organism: Nesogale talazaci; assembly: GCA_004026705.1. Lineage (NCBI taxonomy): Eukaryota > Metazoa > Chordata > Mammalia > Afrosoricida > Tenrecidae > Nesogale > Nesogale talazaci. Next base: position 9,527 of record PVJH01028251.1, read on the forward strand.
AGAGCAGGGGAGGAAAGACCGGACTAGAGACAGTCCAATGGCGCCCATGCCCACCCCTCTGCCTGGTCTCTCTTTAAGAGAGCGAGAACAATAGAAACCTGAGAACAGCTCTGAAGTGGACCTCCCTGTGGGCTGGAGGCTGACCTGCTCCCACCCCCGCCCGCGTGCTTCCACGGGAGGACTGAGCAGCAACAGGCTGCCCGAGATGTGAGGAGGAGTGGGGTGGTGGCCGTGCAGTCTGTCTCCCTGCCCCTCTGAGTCTGGGTCCAGTGACACTCACTGCCAGGGTGTGACTAACCCACGCCCCCTCTGGGAAGGAGATCCGCCAGGCCCTGGCTGCTGGCTTAAACTGCCTGCCATCAAGCCGATGTCTCTCAGCGTGACCCTATAGGATCAAGGAGAAATGTCCCTGTGTTTCTAGACCGTCACGCTTGTGGGAGTAGAAAGACATCTTTTTTCCTGCAAAAAGGCTGGTGCCTTCAAACGGGTGACCTTGGCTTAGCAGCCACCTACAACACACCACCAGTGAGCCGTGGTGGCTGACAGCACGGTTTCATTCTTGCCCAGTCACTGGATCTTGGCTCTGTTGTCTTAGATAGTCACAGGAGGGAAGGCTATCCCCCCCAGCACCCTTCTGCTTCTGCCTCCCTTTAAGATAGACTATGGGCAGACCAGAGCCGAGCATCGAGCTTGGATGGGCTAGAGCCCCAGGGAAGTCATTCTTCAGCTCCTGGTGACCAAAAAGAACAGCTCAAGTTCATTTCTACGCCAGGCGAGCTGAGGGTGGCTGGAGAAGGAAGTGTCAGTAGCTCATGTGGGCTTGGGTTCCGCTGTGTCCTTCGTTTGAGAGACCCCAAACGGCGCCTCTCGTGGGTAGGCCAAAGCGGAGCAAGAGGAGGCAACACCCGGAGAGGGAGTCAAGGAGAGGAAAGGGGAAAAGAATGTAAGAGTAGAAGAGAGAGACGGAGAAAGGTGTCGTCTTAGGGAAGGACCGGTTAGAAGGGCAGCCCGGGATATCCCTTGAGCTCGGAAGCCCAAGTAGAATGGGCCTGACCAGCCTGAATGGAAAGCACGGGGGTTCTCTCTGGCCGGGCACCTCTGCTGCCATGATGGCGGGTGAATGAGCGAGCAAGTGAGCTGGGCCGTGTCAGGGATAGAGTAAGGGAAGAGGGTGGGGGTCGGAGGGAGGAAAGAACAAGGGAGAGCTGATGAAATTGAATACGGGGCGGTCGGGGGGAGTCCGTCCTTGCAAACCGGGTTGTGAGTTCCAACGTTGGTGCCAAGGGGCGGTGTGGGAGGGTCTTGCTTCTTCTCAGACTCTCCTGTAGTCACTTTCCATGGGCTTCCCCCAACGCTCACCGACGTGTGCACATCATCGAAGTGAAAAAAGTCCCGAAGATCGTGTGCTGTGGAAACAGCCTGAAGAAACGCTCTCCAGCCCACGTTTCACCAACGTATCACCTCCTTTCCAGAAACGCCAGAGCTGTCGTGTGGGTCCACCGCAAGGCATTGTGTCTTCCTTTCTTCAAATTCCTTCCAGCTCGAGTAAATTCAGGCTGGGGACAAACGGGAGGACCTGAAACTTGACTAGAGGAGGCAGGGAAAATAGGCTTTAGTGTAATGGGCAATGAGGAAGGGCCTTCACCCCTGCAGGCACTCCTACTTGGGGACTTGGGGTATTCATTACTCTTAACAATAGCCAAATCATTGGGAGGCTTGTGCTTCTCTCTCTTATTCTTCCCTCCGCCCAATGAAAGCAACAGGACCTTAGGTATAGGCTTATTTGAAGGGAAGTCCCAGTAGGAATAGTCTGTGGAGTGAAGGGTTAGCGGGTCAAAGGGCTTCACCCACAAGCCTTGAACCCATAGCATGGGCGGCTGACACAGAGGTTGAGTGAAGCTATTCTTTCATGGTGGGCCTCTTGGTATTAGAAACTAGAGCTACACAGAGGGACCCAGGAAGTCGGATTACAACAGCTTCCCATGGTGGGGCCAGTTCAGAAGGGGTAGAGTAGAGGCTGTAGGGAAAGCGTTTCACTGTTAGGCCCCTGTTCTCTTGGGAGGCTTGCTGACTCACTTGGGAATCCCAGGACTCGTGGGCAGAGCCAGCCCCATGGCATGCGTGGGTGTGCCTTCAGTTCAGTCTGGATTGTCTTTTTTTTTTTTTTAGGCATCACTGCCCTCAGGTGGTGGGAGTAGGAGGCCCAGCCTTTGCTCCTGGGAGCTGGAATTGAACCTCCATCCCAGTGGGCCGCAGTCCCGCGCACAACCTCTACACCACCGGGGCTCAGCCCTGGATTGTCTTTACTATGAGCCCAGGACAGGAAAACTCTGGTCTTTCCCTAAAACAAGGACGTACGGTCATGTTCATGTCAATGTAAGAGGAAGAGCCAGGGGGTCTGATTCCTAGAGAAGCCTAAATCTTATCTGAGCTCTCAGGACATTCGTGGGGGAAGAGGGAGGAGAGGAGTAGAAAGGATGGTTCCCGGAGGATTTACCACCAACTCTGGTCATGTGTAGAGGTGGGGGTGTCATATATGGAGCAACAGCCAGGTGGAACTCTGGGAAATGGACAACTCTACAGAGTTCATAGGACAGCATCTCGAAACCTGTGAAGGCCCCATCATGTCCATTTCCTTAGAGGAGACCGAAAAATATGCAGAAATAAATTCCTTAGGAAGGATAGAAGGATGGATGACCAGTTTATCCAGAGCAGCCCTCTGGAGACACTGGATCAAGATGTTCAATGTCTACTTGTGTGGTCCACACTGTGTACTAATGTCTTTCAGAGGAGATAGTCTCTGACTCCCTGGCTTCTGCCACCCACAGAGCCTTTCCACCATCCCTCTAGCTATTTCTAAGTATGCTTCGGCCTGAGATGCTATGACCAATTCTAACCGTGTTGCCTTGAACCCAGGACCAACTTTTAAACAGGCCTATCCTTTGAGAAGGACCCTTGGTGGTACAGTGGTTATGAGTCAGACTGCTAAGGGCAGCAGTTCAAAACCATGTAGTCAACTTTGTGGGAGGGAGATGAGGCCTTCTTCCACTCTTTAGAAGGCCACAGAGGCAGTTCTATCTTGTCCTAAAGGGTCTTCATGAGGCAGAAACAAACTCAATGGCACTGATTTTATTTTGTTTTGACCATTAAAACTCATGATTCAAAAAAAAAAAAAACCAACAGCTCATGATTCCTGCCTCCTTTTATTGTTAAACTTTCAAGTGTTAAAAAGCAAAGATATCACTCTAAGGATGAAGGTGGACCTGACCAAGCCAGGGTTTTTCCAATCTACCTTAAACGCCGGTGACAAACTTATATGCAAGTGATTCATATGCAATGAATCAGAAGATTGAAGAAGAAGGGATATATTTGGATTGTGGTGCATTCTAAGAATATTGAGTATACCATGCATTGCTCAGAGAGCAAACAAATCTGTCTTTTGAATATATATGTTCCTTAGAAGCAAGGCCAGCAAGGTTTTATCTCAGGTTCTTTGGACATATTATCAGGAGGGACCAGTCTCTGTAGAAGGACAGTATGCTTGGTCAAGTAGAAGGTCTGAGAAAAAGAAGTCAGCTAACCCTTAACATGATGGATTGACACCAGGCTCAAACATGGCAAAGATTGTGAGTATGATCCAGGACCGCACAGGTGGCATGGGACCATGCAGGGTTCATTCTGTTCTATGAGGAGGCTTCAACAAATTTGTTGGAAAAATCTGTTTGTCCAAAAGTTTTTGAAGCCCTCTCCTATACAGGGTGACTTTGAGGCACACCTGACTAGTTGATTAATTTTTTTTCTCAAACTACTGAGCTTCCTTGTTAAAAATTAAGCTGCCTTGCTAGTGAACACATTTCTTTATTTGTTAGGCCAAGGCTAAATGCTAAGTGACTTGTATGAACTTGACCTAGATTCAAATCCCCAAATGAGGGCTATGTGTCATGATGGTCTTCCTCCATTCTACTGCTGCTACAATTGCATCACTATGGATAGAGGGGCTTGGGTCACCTAAGGAAGTAGAGTAGGAATTCCAAGGTGGACATAAGGAACAGAAAAAGAAAGTAGGGGTGAATAGGAGGCATATCTTATTCCCAGGTGTTGTCTGTGGCACAGTCATTGGAGTCTGAGTTTTAGAATGCCCCCAGTCATGGGGGCTGGGCCAAGGAGAAACTGGAGCTGGAGTCATGAACTTGAAGACCAGACAAGTAGTGGAAAGTAGCAATTGCCTATTTGGGTAAAGCACCAATCACTCTGTAGAATCAATCAGGGGCTTGTTGGGAAAAAGAGGGGAATTTCATGAAGGGACTAATTATAAAAATACCATAGGGTTTAGGGAAAGGACCAAGAGATAAGACAGTACCCCAAGTTTAATAACACCACGGAGGGATTACCAGCCCTATGTCATCCCTAATGCGAGTGGAAGGAATAGATGCCAGGACCCAGGAAAAGTACCTATGAGGAAGGGCTGCCAGATTGGCGTTAGAGCCCTTGGTAGAAGGACAAAGCCAATCCACAATGTTATGGAAGAAGAGAAACTAGGGGCAAAACTAATAGGGGGCTTGCAAAAATTTGTGAAAAAAGATGAAATAAAAAGGTAATGGATATTTTCCATAATGTTTCTGAAACCCCTCATGCGCCAACCTCCTGTTCCTTCTATTGTCTATTATTTCCTGCCAGTTCCTCTCTTTGGTTGAGCACTAGGAATAAGCTGAAGGGCGGAGAGCACTTTTGGAGAAGACACTGGTCCATCACCTGGGAACACAGTTGAGATTCGTTGTTAGCAAACGCTAACCTTTTTTCTTTGTCACACTGGCTTCCCCATGGTTTGCAGATGGTAGTGTTTTTCAGCAGCTTCCCTATGCCCTGGGGCACATAGCAAGATTATCAGTGTCTAGTTCTTCTTTCTCCCTCTATCAGTTTTTTTTTTAAAGAAAGAAATCTTAAGATTTCTGATCTTGGTAATGGCAGAGTGTAGTGCTTAATGCTCTGTGTCAATTTAGCTAGCCTGCAGTTCTCAGTGGTTTGGTAGACCTGATGTAATCATCCTCCATTTCATAGTCTTTGGACTACATATAAAGATGGACCTCTCCCATTTGGTCAGGCAGCTGTTTTTCAAATGTCTTGACCTAGATGAATGAATACTTCCAATGGGTCATCAAATTTTTGAAACATTTCAATGGGTATTCTGTCAACTTCTTGCATTTCATTAGTGCCTTCAGTACACCTTGACATGCCTCCTTCAAAACTATTGGTTCCTAGTCACATGCTGCCTCTTGAAATGGTTTAACATTGAGCTATGATTCTTTTTTGATATAGTGACTCTGTATTCCTTCTGTGGTCAATTGTTTGTGGTCTATTGTGAATTTGAGATGTTAAGAGTGAAAGGGTGGAGTTTAGCCTGTCAATTGGGTTATAGCTTGATGACCTAATTTGGAGGAACCAAAGAGATAAACAGTTCACTGGTGGTGGGACACCAGCTCACTCCTGGTGAGACATTCCTGTTGAGAAGACACATAAAGCTATACAAGAGCCCTGGAGCTGAAGGAACCACATAGAGATCCCTACCAGTGCTGAGATGCTTCTATTGCCACTGGATCCAAAAGACTTCCTGCCCATAGGCCTGTGATCTTCCTGCATTCAGCCTCACTGCATGTGCTTCATGAGTCTGAAGAGGACTTTATAGATTGGTATCAGGCATATGGGCTAATATCAGACTTTTGGACTTGATTTGGACTGGACTGGGATGTTGTCTCAATATTCAGTTGCTCTTGTATGAAAAACTTTTGCTTATACACATATGATTGTCTATGAATTTGTTTCTCTAGTTAACTCCAACTAACACACCTTTCATCTTCTTTTGACGATTCTTGCAATATCCAATGTTTGGCCCATGGAAATCCTTCAACGTTTCAACCTGAGGCTTGAATTTTTTTCCCTTCAGTTCTTTCAGCCTGAGATAAGCTGTGCATGTTCTTCCTTTTGGTTTTCTAACCCCAGGTCATTGCACATTTCACGATAATTACTTCCCTTTGTTTTCTTGAGCTGTTCTTTGAAATTTTCTGATCAGCTCTTTATGTCTTTCTTAATTTGTTTTAGCTACGGTGTGTTCCAGAGCAAGTTTCAGACTGTATTCTCACATTCACATTGGTCTTTCCTTTCTTTCCTGTCTTTTAAGTGAAATTTTGTTGCCTTCACATAAGTTATTCTTGATGCCATCCACAGCTCATCGGGTCTTCAATCATCTGTGTTTAATGTGTCATCTCTGTTTTTGAAATTCAGATGGGATGCAGTCAAGATGGTCTTTTGGCTCTTGTGGACTTGTTTTAATTTTCGGTAGCTTCAAGCTAATCTTGAATATGAGCCCCTTGCTTCTTTGGGCTGAAGACATTGAGATTTTCCATCATCTCTTTTCACAGATATAATTTTGATTCCCAGTTGTTCCATCTGGTGAGGCTCATATGTACAGTCACTCTACATATTGTTGAAAGAATTTGTCATGAAGAAGTTGTTTTTGCAAAAATCTATCATATGATCTCCAGTTTTCTATCATAAGTCCATATTTTCCAATTACTATTTCTTGCTAAGGCACTTTGGTGGTACAGTGGATTAGGTATGGGACTGCTAACTGCAAGATCGACAGTTAAAAGCCACCAGCTGTTACATGGGAGAAAGATAAGGACTTCTGCTCCAATAATGAGTTACAGTCTGGAACACGCAGGTCTATCCTGTCCTATGGGGTCACTATGAATCAGTGTTGACTTGATGGCATTGAATGATTTTGTTGTTGCTAAATCCTCTTTGTTGTCAACTTTTGCATTCTAATTGCTAATAATAACATTGAATCTTTTTTTTTTGGGGGGGGGGAGGCCATCACTGCTCTCCGGCGGTGGGAGTAGGAGGCCCAGCCCCACTGCTGGAATTGAACCTCTGTCCCAGTGGGCCGCAGTCCCACACACAACCACTATGCCACCGGGGCTCAGCCCAATAACATTGAATCTTGATGACATGCTTGAAAAATTAGGTGGTATTAAGTTTTTTCATCGTCACCTTTATAGGTTGGTGTGTGAATTTGAATACTGGTTGTCCAGACTGGTCTTTCTGGTAGGTGAGAATGGACAATATCTTATCACTGACGGTATTATTCTCCAGGATAGCTCTTGAAATATTCATTTATCACTCACAATATAGTAAATCATATGATTTTCTGACTCATAATGGCCTTTACCATATCAGTCTACTAATGCCTAGGTTATTAATCTTCATATATTCCATTTCATTTTTCAGATGAGATTGGACGTGTTCAGGGTAGTATGGCCGTAGACTCCATTTCATTTTTTAATGATTTCCAATTTTTCTGGATTCACAATTTGCATATTCCATGTTCTGATTACTAATGGCTATTTAGAGCTATTTCTTCTCATGCTTCATTGGTAAATTAAGGTCCCCAAATCTTCACACCCTCCATGTCATTAACATTGATTCTCCTTTGAGGGCATAGTTCTTCTCCAGTGGAATTTTTAATGCCTTTCCACCTGCAGGGCACATATTCCAACACTATATGTGAAATGTCACACTTTTATCCTTAAAGTTTCCAGCTGCAAATGGAAGGGGTTTCCAAATATTCATAGAAAAATGGAATAAAGAAGACAGTGTAATTTTTCCATGAACTTTTTATCCCTTTTCTTCTATCAATGATCATGATCAATCATACAGGGGGCAAAGGTATTAAAAATTAGTGTGTTAGTCTAGGTTGACTAGACAGACAAATCCAGAGATTTTCATATATGTGTAATAGAGAACATTATACCAAAGAGAATTGTACTTTAGGAAAACATCCCAATCGAGTCCAAATCAAAAAAGTCCAATGGCAGCCCATATGTCTGCCATTAGTCCATACATTCTTTAGACCTATGCCGCCATGCAATGATGTTGAATGCAGAAGGATCACAGGTCAGTGGGTGGAGAGTCTCATGCATGTAGTGGCAGTGGAAACACCTCAGTGCTGGCATGGGCCTCCATGCGGCTCCTCTAGCTCCAGGGCTCTGGTTTTATCAGGAGTCTCCATGTGGCTTGTCAGCAGAAAGGCAAGCAGAGTGTCCCTGTGCCCTGCCTCTAGTGAGCTATTCATCTCTGTAGTGCCTCCAAATGAGGCCAGAGAGGTGTGACCTCATTGACAGGCTAAACTCCACCCCATTCACTCTTAAGAGTCTCACGTTGGCACCAGATTATGTAACTACCGCACTTAGGCTAACCAAACTCCTTGAAGGCATGAGACATTGGGCCTGGAGACTCAAGACCATCCTCTTGGGGAACATCAAGGTCAGTTAGCATCACGCCATCCACAAGAACACCAGGGAGGCGCACAAGCCATAGAACAACTAATCATCCCAACCCAAAGGACAGCACTTGCCCCGGGTTAAAGTTCAGAAGGCAGGAAAGGATAGGAAACAAGGATACATAAAAATGGGAAGCACAGAAAGGAAGTGGAAAGAGTGCTATTCCATTGTGGGAATTGCAGATAGTGTCAGGAAGCAACATCTGTATGAATTTTCCACTTTGCTCTCCAAATCGCAATTTAAAAATAGCGAGAAAGACTGTTCGAGTATATACTATTCCAGTTATAGTAATGGCAGACAAAGAAGACAATGACAAATAATATTGCCAGAGACAGCGGAGGAACAGGTACGTAGAAAAAAAGGGGGGAAATTGTTAAAGTTCTAACAACTCTAGGTGTATATGGAGCTGGTAACAGAGTGTCATAACATAGAAAGCAAAACCGAATAAAGCTGAAGATGAAATAGACAAACCCACATTACAGTTTAATAGTCCATCACTCCTTTCTCAGGAGCCAAGAGGACAAATAGGAAGTGAAAACAAGCAAAACAATGAAGATGTAGAAGACTTTACCAGCACTGCTAACAAAATTTATATTTATAGCTTATTCAACCAAACAGCCAAATGCATGTCTTTTCCATATCCATAAAGTGACTAAATACCCTTTAGTAGATTGGATAAGCATAGAGTATATGCTTTATTCACAAGACATTTAAATTAGAAATGACAGAAAGATGTTTGCAAAGTCCTCAATGATTTGAAAATTAAATATTGCATTTTACGTAACTCATAGATCAAAGGAGAAAGCACGAGGATAATGAAAACATCTTTCATCGAATAAAAATATGAAAATTTTGAGTGGTGCTAAAATACTTTTGATGAAATTAAAACACGAAATATTTATTTTCAGCTTCAATTTGAACTTGCATATGAGCAATCGAGGATATGTTCATAAAGCTGTTCCTTGGTCTCTTGTTCTGTCTGATGATTTTGAAACCCCCCCCTCTCCAATGCAATAGACTTGACTTCTGTGTGGTCTATCTCGTGAAGTCCACAGAATGAGGGTAAGCCAAAAAGTATTGTTATAAAGTCACAGAAATTTTTATTAAAATAAATCAGAATGTGAAACTGCTGTTTCTTCATACATCCTCCATTTGGTCTATGCACTCTTAAAGGCAGCGTTCCCATTTCTCCACCCTTCACTGAAAAATGTTGTGCTTTCCAGTCCATACCACGTCCATACGGCAGTTTTTACATCCTCAATTGACTCAAATTGTGATCCCTTTCAAATTCTGTGAGTTTAGAGACCCAAAAAGAAGTCTGATTGGACAAGATTCAGGCTAGAGGGTGGGTGGGGCATGGTTTCCTAGCAGAATTGTCACAGCCCTTGCTACCCTTGGAGAATGAACAGGTGCACTGTTGTGATGGAAAACAAGTCCTCGAAGCAACGTCATTAGCTTTTTCTCACCAATGCAATTTTCAATTTTCTTAAAATTTCACCCTATTAAGGCCTCATGGTTGTCCCATGTCCTTTAAAAAATTATCAAGATTACCCCTTTGTTGTTCCCCAAATCAGTCTCCATAAACTTAAGAGCAGGCTTCTCTGCTTTGAATTTAACTTGGCAGTCACTGTTTTGGTTGGGCTCTTTTTTGGGGGGTAGGACGGGGGAGAAAGGCACTGTGATGCAACAAAAACACATGTTTTACCAAACATCCTTGCCTATAGCCATCCACTGATCACAGGATATGTTTAAATATATTTTGTTTGTATATTTATGAACTCAAAATTTAGTAGTAATCCTTTCTGATACTTTCTCAGATAAACTCCAAAAACCTGTTGCCATAGTCACTGTTTGTATTGTTGAAAAGTATATTTATAGTGAAGAAGCTGTTGGTCTGGCAAAATTCTATCATGTGATCTGTTGTGTTGGGTCTATCATAAAGGTCATATTTTTAAGCTACTGATACTACTTATTTGTTTCAAATTTTCACATTGCAAGCACTAGTAATTATAAATGCATCCTGATTATATGTTTGATCGAGTTCAGACTGTAGAAGTTGGTAAAAATATTCATCTTCTTGATCTTTGATTTTAGTGGGTGGCACATAAATTGAATAGTAAATACATTAGCTGGTCTTCCTTGTCAGTATATCCTATCTGGGACAGCACCACACTTTAGGAGAGATATTGAAATTTTTTTTGATGATGAATGTGTTGCCATTACTCTTTATAATTCCTGGTATAATGTACTCTATGATTGTCAAATTCAAAATGAGCATCCCAGATCACTAATGCTCAGGATAACTAATATCTATCTGTTTCATTTAATTGTTGACAACTTCCAATTTTTCTAGATTCATACTTCATATCTTTTATGTTCCTATTCTTAATGGATGCCTACAGTTGCTTTTCCTTCTTTTGAGTCACACTAAGCCATCACGTGAAGGTCATGAAAGCTTTCCTCCTTTTACAGCATTGAAATGGACTTCATTTTGAGGACACAGGTCTCCCCAGTGGTGATTCGAGTGTCTCCAAATCTGAAGGGCTCATTTTCTGGCACTATTTCAGACAATGTTCCAGGACTATTCACCCAGTTCTTAATGGCCTTTTTATTTGGGGGTAAGTAGATGATCAGGTCCTCCTTTCTAATCTGTCATCATCTGTAAGATCCACCGAAATCTGTTCAACATGGGTGACTCTGTTGGTATTTGCTGAACATGAAGAGGACTTGAAGCACTTACTGGTGACCAAGGACCTATAGCCTTCAGTATGACTGGAACCTCAACATAAAGAAAATGAAACTTACCACATGTAGACCAATAAGCAATAATATCCTGATAAAGAGAGATAAGACTGTAGCTGTCAAGGATTTCATTGTAGTTGGCTCAACAATTGGCTCGCGTGGAAACCAAAATCAAGAAAGGAAACAACAGACTACATTATGAAAGTCTGATGCAAAAGACGTCTGTGGTAGTTACATAATCTGGTGTCAATTTCAGAGGATTATGAGTGAAGAGGCGCAACCTGGCCTGTCCATCAAGATACAACCAATGAGATCTCTGTGTGGGCATGGCCTTCTCCTGAGATTCTGGGAACTCCTGTACTTTCCTCCTTGGAGGAGGGAGACACCTCTCTCTCTCCGCTCACCCCCTTGGAGACACTCTACTGACAAGACACTTGACACTGTGCTGATCGGTCTCACGCTCAGGGAACTGGAGAAGCCATGTGGAGACCCCTGTCAGTGCTGAAATGTTGACAACACCACTGGATCCAAAGACTTTATTCCCACTGGCCTGTGAGCATCCTGCATTGGGCGTCCCTGCATGTGTTTCGTGAGTCTGAAGATGACTTTAGAGATCGTTATCAGACATATGGACTCATATCAGACTTATGGACTTGAACTGGACTGGATTGGGATGCTTAAGAAAGCATGTACATGTTCAATTCTTTATGTACAATTTCCCTTTACACAAAACGGTCTCATACATATATGAGTATCTATGAATTTGTTTCTCTAGTCTACCCAGACTAACACAACTTCTTTAAAATGTGAAAATGCAGAAAAAGAAAAAAGTCACCTTGAGGACCAGATATTTTCTATTGCCTCATGCACACAAATGCTGGACAACGAAGAAAGAAAACTGAAGAAGAATTAATGCCTTTGCATGAGAGTGTTGGCAAAGAAGATGGAATGCATCACAGGCTGCCAGGAGAATAAACAAGTCTGCCTTTGCGAGAACAGCCAGGGTGCTCCTGAGAAGCAGGGAGGACGAGGCTTTGTCTCACATACTTTGGACGTTTTATCAGGAGGAACCAGTCTTTGGAAGATGACATTATACTTGGAAAAGTATAATGAGTTGGTGAACAAGAGGGGGACGCTCAAAGAGATGAATTCACACATAGCTCAAGACTGGGAAATGTGGGTTTTAAAAAAAATCACTTTATTGGGGTCTTTTACCCCTCTTATCACAATCCATCCATCCAACCATTGTGTCAAGAACAACTGTACATATGTTGCCATTATTTTCAAAACATTTTCTTTCTACTTTAGACCTTAGTCTCAGCTTATTTCCCCCTCCTCCACCTTCCCTCCCTCATAAACCCTTAATAATTTATAATTTTCTTCATATCTTACACTGACTGATATCTCCCCTCACCCACTTTTCTGTTGCTCATCTCCCTGGGAGGGGGTTATATGTCAATCATTGTGATCTGTTCCCCCTTTCCCCATCCACGTTCCCCTTACCCTCTGGTATCACTACTCTCATTATTGTTCCTGAGGGACTTATCTGTCCTGGACTCCCTGTGTTGTGAGTTCTTATCTGTACCAGTTTACCTGTTCTTGTCTAGCTGACTTTTAAGGTAGAATTGGGGTCATGATGTGGGGGTGGGGTGGGAGGAAGGACTGAAGAATAAGGGAAAGTTGTATGTTTCATCGTTGCTACACTGCACCTTGACTGACTGACTCATCTCCTCCCCGCGCCCCTTCTATAAGGGGACATCCATTCGCCTACAAATGGGCTTTGCGTCTCCACTTCGCACTCCCCCTCATTCACGTTGATATGATTTTTTTTTTGTTCTGGGCCTTTGATGCCTGATTCCTGGTCCCACTGACACCTTCTATTCACACAGGCTGGTGTGCTTTTTCCATGTGGGCTTTGTTGCTTCTCAGCTAGGTGGCCACTTGTTTATCTTCAAGTCTTTAATTGGGAAATGTTTTGTTCTGCTGTACGCAGGTTGATTTGACAACACCTAAAAACAATAACTGACATATTATAAAGTCTACCTGTTTTCAGTGTATAGTAAATAGTTTATAGTAAGTGTTCACGATCACATAAAATTAATTACCATTGGGATTATCTTCTAATAACTGCTCAGATATGACCACTAGGCAAGAGCAGTGAAGGTGCCATTGTCAACTCTGCCTCTAACTCCTGCCTTCAGCTATTAGTAAAAGTTGAAATATTGAGTTGTAATTTACAGCCCTTAGACTTCACCATTGAAAGTGCACCATTTCATAGTTTTTAGTATATTCACTGTCTTATACACCATCACCACTATTAACTCCAGATCATTTCTCTGATCTGAAAATGATACCTTGCACCGATTATCAACTCCTCAAATTCTCTATCAATGAGTAATATTTTTTTCTCTATGGATTTGCCTATGTTGGTCATTTATATTTGAATGGAATCCAATAATATGTGGCCCTTTGTGGCTAATTATTCAAAGTGAGTATTTGGGTCAATATATTAGCTTTAAATGCTAATATTAGGGTAGAAGAAACACCCATATTTGGCACAGGTGTAAAGAAAGTCAGTTAGGAAAGCATAGCTTTCTCTGTTGTTGTTTTGAAAACAGTGCCGTGACACTGGCTATCTATATGCGGAAGAATGAAATTAGACATATACCTCAAACCATTGACAAAAATGAACTCTAAATGTATCAATGACCACAAAGTAAGAACTATCTAAAATATAAAACGTATAGAAGAAAACATAGATATAAATTTTCATGACCTTGGATGAAGCCATTTAAAAAGGTATGACACTGAAAACACAACTAACGCAGGACAGCATAATTAAATTGGACAAAATAAAAATTGCAAACATTCATGCAGCAAACAAAGGACACCATCAAGACAATAAAGAGACAATACAAGAAATGCAAGAAAACATTGGCAAATCACAGATCTGCTAAAGACCTGGTATCCAGAGTATATGAAGAATGTTCACTACACAGCATTCCATAAAAGAAAACCTAAAATAAAATTAAAAGCAGCAAAGATTTGAATAGCTGTATACATGGCAAGTAAGTACATGAAAAGATGCCCAACATCATTAATCATTAGGGAAATACAAATCAAAACTATAATGAGGCGGCCACTTTCTACTTACTAGGATGGTTAAAAAGAACAAGCAGGCAAACCAGCACAAACTAAAACAATCCCAGAAAATCACAGATGTTGGTAAGGATGTGGGGCAATCAGAGCTCTCCGACATTGCCGGGGGGGATTGGACAATGGTTCAGCCACTCTGGAAAACAGTTGGGTGGTTCCTCAGAGTCAAACACAGAGTTACTATGTGACTCAGCAATCTCACCCTAGGTATATACATAAGAGAGTGGAAAACATACACTCATACCACACCCACCCACTGAAACCTTGTATGTGAATGCTCAGAGCAGCATTCTTCAGAATAGCCCCCAAGTGAAAATAACCCAATTGCGTATCCACTGACGGGTGAACAAGATATGGCATGCCAAATACAATTGACTATTACTCTTCTGTATAAAGAAAGAAGCTCTGTTATAGGCACAACACAGATGGCCCCGGGAAACATGTGAGGGGAAAGAAGGCAGGCACATGTTGTGTGATTACATTTAGATGAAATGTCTAGAGATCCACAGGGGCGGGATGTGTTTTTCAGGGGGTGCAGGTTGTCAAGACTAAAGGCTTTACTTTGGGGGGTAATGTCCTAAATTCAAGGGGCACACGTACTGCAAGTGTAGTAAAATTCACTGAATGGTACACTTACACAAGATGAATTTGATGGTATGTCAATGGTCCCAACAACAGCTACCACAAAGGATGCAGTAAGAAGGACTTTACATCCCAGAAGTGATGAAGGACTTCCTCTGAGAGTCCTCTCAGGAGTAGTTTGCCTCCTGAATGAGAAGAGTCCTCTAACGAAAAATACAGCGGGCGTTTGGTGTTTGGTGACCCATGTTGACTTTCCTACCGTCTGAGCCTGGAAAGCCTTGGTCTCCCTTGCTCCAACAGCCAGGTCCAATGGCCAGGCGCTTCACAATTTAGAAAGAGTTGCTTTACACTCTTCACTGCTTTGACTTCCGTTTACATGGGAGCATTATGGTCCACAGCCAGAAAGTGGGAGACCTTGAACATTAGGTCCAAAAATCCAGTCTTGTTTAGAACAACTGAAAACTGCCATCAAGTCGACGTTGACTTATGGGTAGGGTGGAATGGCCCTCATGAGTTTATGAACCTGAAAACCTAGACAGGACTTCAAAGCTTCATGTTTCTTCTGTGGAGCTGGCTAGTGGTTTCTAACCTCTGACTTTGTGGTTCGCAGTCCAATCTGAGACTGCTATGCACTGACAGTGTCATTAGTTTAGCCAGTGGCATAGAATTTATTTATTTATTTATTAAATCATTGTATTGGGGGGGGATCATACAACTCTTATCACCCATCCACCCATGCATCCATGTGTCAAGCACATTTGAACATTGGTTGCCATCCTCGTTCTCAAAACATTTGCTTTCGACTTGAGGCTTTATTTAATGTTTTCATTCTTCTTTTTGATTGAGGTATTTAAAGAGACTATTCTTGCCTCTTTAGAACCGGGGACCTTTCAAGTATGAGGCCAACGTGATAACCAGTACACTGCAGGAACCAGATGATGCCATAGAATTTAAAACACTTTTCAGAAAAGGAAATGATACAAGGATAAGCCAGCTTTGAACTGAAATTCATGAATTGTTGACAAAGCACCTAAGTGACTGGACATGTTCCACAACCAATGGGGGTTGGTGACAGGGAAAATCTTTCAGTATCATCTGTCCACAACATCAGATCCATGCCTACCAGATTAATGCATGAACCATGTATTCATTAACAATGAAGCAGGGTGGGCATTAAAAATAGTAAGGCCAGGGAACTGAGTAAAGGGACACATTGGACAGCATATAATATGCAAAAGTAATAACAATTTGTAAATTATTAAGGGTTCATGGGGGAGGGGGAGGAAAGAGAAATATGGGGAGCTGGTACTGGGTCTAGGTGGAGGGAGGATGTTTTGAGAGTGATGAGGCGGCAAGTGTGCAAATGTGGCGTGCATACAATTGATGTATGTATGGATCATGATGGGAGTTGTATGAGTCCCCCATAAAATGATTCATTAAAAAAAAAAAAAAAAGGGCGGAGGAAAGAGGAGCTTATACCAAGGGCTCAAGTAGAAAATATTTGGAAACGAATATGGCAACATGTATACAAATATGCTTGATACAAATGATGTATTGAATGTTATAAGGGCTGTAAGAGCCCCCAATAAAATCATTGGGAAAATAAATAGTAATACGGCATCCTCCAAGCAAGAGATTCGAACCAAAGTCCAATATCAGCCTGTTCGCTGCCTTGGGCCTAGCAGTCATCTGCCTCCTCTCGCACTTTCTTGATGGTACAGGGTCATGTGGTTCCAGAGTGGGCCACGGGCCCGGGTGATGGCTGTGGCCGTGTCCGCTCAGGAGGTGTGATCGCTGCACACAGAGTCTGGGGCAGAAAAATGTCCTCCGTCAGAATCGGAAGTGCTTCCCTCTCCCCGACGACAGCTGGAAATTCTTTCGTCTGGTCTGCAAGTTGGGTGTTACAAACAAGAGATTTTTCAAGCCCAATCTCAAACACAGGAATTCTCTGCTCGTCAGTCTGTCTCCGGGGCCCGGTGGAGCCAGCTGGGCCTCCCACACAAGCTGTGAGTGCCCCTTGCTGCGTCAGTCTGCTCCAGCGTACTCCTGAAGGAGCGCAGCCACGCCTTCAAGACAGAGCCTCTCTTGCTGTTCTCCCTTGTAGAGGACACAGGGTGGGTCATTTGCCAAAGGCCCATTTCTGCTAGGAAGGGAATCTAGAACACTGGTGGCATAGTGTGCTGCTGGTGGGGCTGTAAACTCAAGGTCAGCACTTTGAAACCACCAGCCACTCCATGGGAGGAACATGAGGCTTTCCAGTCCCATGAAGAAACCACCTCCACCCCCCTCCCAACCCCAAGTGGTTCCATTCTGTCTTAAAGGGTGGCTAAGAGTTGGCATCCACTTGATGGGTTTTGAGAGGCCATCTCAGATGGGCAGGACGACTGTATTTACTTAGCCAGTGCTTTGAAATTCATGCATCACTCTGTGCTGACTTTTGTGGAAACGAATGAATCACTAAAAAAGAAAACCCTTCCCTGCAGATGATACTCTAGGGATGAGTTTAGACTGGAAGAGAGGATACTGGAAAGTCAAAATGGAACAAACAGGTTCCATGACGTCCCAGACCCAATCTGGTGGCAGCGGGCTGAGCACATTCTCTGTTACGCGTGCACAGGCCTGGTTCTTGTTGTGATTAGGGGATCACCCTATCCACACAGGAGGGAACACTGCCCGGACCTGAGCCATCCCCAGAGTCATTCCCATGCTTGAGCCCCTGGTTGCCGTCGCTGTGCCAATCTCTCTTGTCAAGGCCCTTGAGCAGGCCTCTCTTTCACTGCCCATCTATGTTACCAACCACGATGTCCTTTGCCAGGGACTGGTCTCTCAGGACAACATGTCCAGAGCACGTGAGACAGTCTCAACCTCCTTGCCTCTCAGGAGCTTTCCGCGTGTGCTTCTTCCAAGACAGAGGTGCTGCTTCTTTTCATAGTCCATGGCACTTCCAATAGTCTTTGTTAGCCCCACATTTCAAAGGCATCGATTCTTCTTTGGCCTTCATTATTCACTGTCCAATTTTCACACGGATAGGAGGCAATTAAGAATACCACAGCTCAAAGCCACATCTGTTTTTCAGCACTCTCAGGAGCGCGGCAGATTTCCCCAAGGCGATGTGCCATTGGATTATCTTTTGACTGCCGCCACCAGGGGCATTGATTGTGGATTGTGCATCCAAGCAAAATGAGATCCCGGACAGCGTCAATCTTTTCTCCATTTACCATGA
>PVJH01028252.1:0-27542 GCA_004026705.1 Nesogale talazaci
AATGCCACAGAAACTGTTGTAACCTTAAACCAGTTTACAAGGAAAGTGCTTTGGGAAAAACTTAAGTGTATGCATGGCTTTCTAGCTTCAAAAAATAAAAATGTGGATTGATGACAAACCTCGTTCTGGACATCTGTCAACTTCCCATTGACTTGTAGTGCATTTGGAGTTTGTTCCATCAGATCAGACTGTTAATCAAGCTTTTTATGTACAGGTTCTGAAAAGATTGCTTAATAGTGTGCTACAAAAAAGAGGGGGGGTGATTTGTGGCAGACAAGGGACTGATTTTGCTACCAAGACAATGCACCTGCTTTACACAGCTATCACAGAGCACCATTTATTAGCAAAAACACTGCTTCCCTCTCTTTCCCGAAGCACCTTATTTACCTGACCTCACTCTGTGAGACTTCTTTTTGTTTCTGTGAATGAAGAGGGACATGAAAGGACAGTGATTTGAAGACATAGAAGAGGTGGGGTGGGGTGGGGGAAACAAAAAAACAGAAACAGGAGGTTCTGCCAGTCATCCAAACAGGTGAGCTTGAAAAATGTTTTCAAGAATGGAATCACAGATTTGAAAAATGGAGAGTACTTTTAAGGCATAAGTTTCTTTGGGGAAAAATTAAATATGTAGCTTTGAAAAAGAAATTCTGTATTTTTTGCTTGTTCTTTTGTTTTTTGGTACCCCTTAGTATATGGTCATTTTTGGCAAGAAGAAGTTTTTAGAAGTAAAATCTATGCTGAGTAAGAAAAATATGAAAATAAATATATCAGACTTTTGAGGCTTGTATATTAAACATTTAATGCACTAAGCTATCTCTACATGCTCTTAATCTGGGTTCACAAAGCTTTCTTCAATACCTAAATGGTTTTACACCTACATCTCCCAAGAAAAACTTTAGAACCTATTTGGAAATTGTATTTTTTGCTGTTAAATTAATAAATTGGCATTCTACTCAATATATCAGTTTCTTATGATCATAGCTAACTTGAGATAGCATTGTAAAACATTATCATAACTGGATCTTGAATTATAAAACTGTGACACACTTAAGACTTCTGTGGACTCTGATTTCCTCATCCATAGAAGAAGAAAATGAAATAAATATGGTGAAGCAAACATATTGTATACCTCTTAGTCTTTTTTAAAATTTAAAAATGTTTACAATTACAGAAAGTCATGAGATGAAATATTTTCTTATTTTTCTTTTTTGCTCATTTTTCTTGTCCTTCATGCCTACCCTTCCTCATGAACCCTTGGTAATTTATAAATTAATATTATTATTATTTTGTCATGCCTTGCATTGCCGATGTCTCCCTCCATCACTTTTGTGTTGCTCATCTCACAGAAAGTGGTTTTTATGTAGATCCTAGGGATGGTTTCCCCCTTTCCACCCCACCTTCCCTCCACCTTCCTGGAATCAACACGCTCACCATTGGTTCCCAGGGGTTCATCTGTTCTGGATTCCTTGTGTTTCCAATTCTTATCTGTACCAGTGTAAATCCTCTGGTCTAACTGGATTTGTAAGGTACTATTGGGATCTGATTGGGGTGTGGGCAGGCAACATTAAAGAACTGGAGGGAGCATTAAAGAACTAGAGAAAAGTTGCATGCTTTATCCTTACTACACTGCACCTTGACTGGCTCGTCTTCTCCCCGTGGCCCTTGTGTAAGTGGATGTCCAAGTGCTTACAGATGGATTTTGGATCCCCACTCTGCACTCCCCCTCATTCACAATGATATTATTTTTGTTCTTTGATGCCAGATACCTGATCCCATCAATACCCCTTGAACACAAAGGCTGTTGTGTTTGTTCCATGTGGGCTTTGTTGTGTCTCAGTTAGATGGCTGCTTGCTTACCTTCAAGCCTTTAAGACCACAGATGCTATATCTTCTGGAAGCTGGGCACCATCAGCTTTCTTCATCACATTTGCTTGTGCACCTGTCTTGTCTTCTGTGATCATGTCGGGAAGATGAGCATCATGGAATGCCAGGTTAATAGGGCAAAGTGTTCTTGTACAGAGGGAGGACTTGAGTGGAGGCCCAATATCCATCTGCTACCTTAATACTAAACCTATAAATATATGCTCATTGAGCTCTTTCCCCATCATCATATATAAATATATTTATATATGTACATGCCTTCTTTTAGAGCTCTATAAATGCCCTTTTCCTGCCACTTCTTTCTTCTATTTCCTTTTACTTTCCACTTGCTCCATTATCATGCTCAGCCTTCATTTGGGTTTCAATAATTCCCCTAGATTATATTGCCCTTAATCAATCACACCAGTTCTCCCACACCTTCCCCACCACCATTTTGGATGACTTGTTTTTCCCTTTTCCCTGGGTTTGTTAATACTCATTTCTCATCCTCCACCTTCCCCTCTCCCCTCTCTCCCCAGAACCATTGGTTGGTCCATTGTTTTCGCTTCCAGATTGTTTATCTCACCTATCATTTAGGTAGAACTGAAGAGAAAAATGTGCACAAAAAACAAGAGGGAGTAAAACAAGGCAACAAATGAAAACAACTACAGCAACAGCAAAATAAAAAACACTGCCAAAAAAGACCCAAAACAACACCTGTAAATAGCTCTAGGTCTGTTTGTTAACTTCTATGAGTGTTTTCTGGTTGAGCCTGATGGGGTGCTGTGAAGGGTAAGCTTGTTGTGCCAACATGGCCACAAAAGATTGGTGGGTCTGTTGTGACAGCACAGCCAATGAACACATGGGATGAATTGAAGGGCAGAGATAAGAAGGGCTCAGCGAGTCCCGTGCTTGTGCTCTTGCTGTAGGATCTTCGGACCAGCCAGCTGCCTTGTTCATCCTGTGCCTCGACCTCCAAGCAACACTACCTGTGGGACACCGAATCGTGGAGTGTGTAGCTGTGAGCTGAGGTTCCTTCTAGCCCTGCTTCACCACACTCCTGAAATATACATGTCTTGAGCTGGGGACTGTTGGACTCTGTCATCTGGCTGACTGTTGGTGACCTGCTCTGCTGTTTACTGCTTGTGGCCAGATAGCGTGAACTGCTCTACAGAGGATTACTCAGCGGACCTCAAGACTCCAAAGGCTGCCAGTCTACTAGCTGCCTTAAGGAGTTGCATCAAGCTATTTGTACTGCTTTATAGATTAGTTAACTGTTTTTTTAAATTTTTTTAATTTTTAAATTTTAAAAAATTTTTATCTTATTACATGACATTTTCCTCCATGATTTATCTTTAATCTACTGCCATTTTTTGTAGAGTGTATTTCTTTATAGTCAACCTCCCTCCCTTTCTCTCAGTGATTTAACTAAAGACTATACACTTCCTTTTTTAAAAAAACTCATATTTCATATTTAATTTTCATTTAATATTTTATTTCTAGGTAAATTGCATTTTCTTTCTTTTTTGTTTTGTTTTTCGGGCATCACTGCCCTCTGGTGGTGGGAGTAGGAGGTCCAGCCTTTGTTCCTGTGGAGTCGCTGCTAGAATTAAACCTCCATCCCAGTGGACTGCAGTTCCACGCACAAGGTAAATTGTATTTTCAGTATGATTTTTATTAGGCAAATTAGTGATTTATCAGTATGTACTTTAATTTCTCATTTCTGAAATGCTGAAAGTGTTTTGGATCAGAGTTTTTTAAGGTAGCAACTGTTAGTCATTTGTGGCTATTGATCACTTGAGAGATGGCCAGCATGATGAGAAACTGAATTTTACATTTTATTATTGTATCATGTACATACATAAATAGCTCTATATTAGACAGGGTGGCTAGAAGGTTGAAGAATCAAACTTTCTGCATCGAATTTGTAAGAGTGGATTAGTAGATGGAAAATAAAAATAAACAAATATTGATAGTGGTTTCAAAACTTCTTGAATTGGGGTAGAACACACAATATACTTTGAAATGTAGATGGGAGTTTTTGAAGAAAGAATGGGAATTGATAGATACTTTGGTTAAGTCTTACCAATTCTTTTAACTTATCATCTGATCATCTTACACAGCAAAATAATACCCATGATGTTAAAGATCCTTCGTTATATGATCTAAAAAGCTCAAATATAAAACATTGAGGAAATTGAAAGCTGAACAATTGTGAAAAAAGTCTAGGAAAGGCTACAAGAATGATCATTAATAAACACTTTAGAACATTCTTTCCATTTATATATGTCTTCTCTATATAACTTTCAGAATTCAGCATCTATATAGAGGGATATAATTTTTCTCTGCTGCAAAGTAGAAAATGTTCACGATAGTATACTAGGAAAAACAATAGGAGAATGGGGAAGAGAGGGAAAGGAAAGATGATTTAAATGCTTGAATCAATAAATAAGTGCTTTTGTTATTTGGAACACTGATTTGAGAATTTTGCATAAAAACTAGAATTCAATGATTTATTGAGGAAAGCATGGTTACAATCCTTATACCTTAAAGTGATCATCATGTTTTTTTTCATCTTTGTTAAGTATTTTAATGATATATCAGTGCCCATCCATTGCTATCAATGGACACCTACCTATAGCCTATATGACAGTGTAGAACTGAGTTTCCCCTTAAGGTTTCAGAGACTAAATATAAGAGCAGATAGTCTCACCTTTCTTTTTACAGAGTAGCTGGTGGATTTGAACTACAGACCTTGAAGTTATCAGCTTAAAGTACCAACTGTGCCACTTAGGCTTCTTGATGGCTTATCTCAGAGCTCCTGTAATATTAAGAAAAACAATAATATGTACTAAGGTGACTCTTAGCTAGAAAGCTAGAAATAGGAAGAGAGGGGGAAAGGAGATGGAGGGAGGGAGGGAGGGAGGGAGAGAGAGAGAGAGAGAGAGAGAGAAAGCATAAGCATTCTGGTGGCACTGTTGGTGAGGTATTTTGGGATTTCTCATATGTAGTCTGTTCAAACTCATCAGCTGCTGGAGAATGGAAGTTGTCTGCTTTCATAAAAATTTACAGTCTAAGAAACCATATAAAGAGTCACTCTGGATTAGAATCAAGTCTGTAGAAGTGTGTTTGGTTTGGTATACACATATGTTTTTTACTGGTTCAAAAGTGATTATAATTATTTTCAGAGAAGGCATAAAATTACCTCATATATGAACAAGAAATCTAAACAAGTCTTGTATTTTTCAGAGAAAAGATCCTGATCTTTCATTTATAAGCAGAAGAAAAAGAAGAAGGAGGAGGAGGAGGAGGAGGAGGAGGAGGAGAAGAAGAAGAAGAAGAAGAAGAAGAAGAAGAAGAAGAAGAAGAAGAAGAAGAAGAAGAAGGAGAAATTTTCTAGGAACTGATAAATAATGTCTTCCAAAAATAAAACTCCTCCTTTGGTAACAGAGTATACAACAATGCAATAAAAAAGAATCAAAGAGATTTAAGAATATTTTAGAGCTTGGTGACCTTTTGGGATGAAAGTCCATGAAGACATTGTTACATTGGTAGAATGCCAACATTACAGTTCCTTTATGAAGCATTGCCATCACAGAGATTAATTTTATAACTATTGGATCACAGCAATGTTTCCATTGAAGCAGGCAACTTTGTTGAGCTCCAAACATGTATCAAGAGTAACAAATCGATCTGACATGTCCAGTCAAGTATCTGTTTTAAGCAGAAACCATGTATTGCAGGACAATGTTACATTTTAATTTTGTTTTTCAACCACCAAAAGGAGTCTTTGTTTGAAGTCAGAGTGAGCACCTGAGGAATCCTTAAACATTTACAGACTTGCCTTTAAAAGCTCTTTGGTATGGTTAAGATTTAATCTATCAAAGTGCTATAAATAATGTAGACATAGCCCTAGGTGCCAATTCTTTCCACAGCAGAGTAAGAAAAGCTTTACTGATTTTCATCTAGCTCACATATACCACAACCCAGGAAGGCAGGAGAGGCAGTGAAATCTAGGAGACAGGGTTATTAAGGCTGTGCCAAGCGGTAGAAAAGAGAAAGAGCAGCATTTTCCCAAAGTTAAAATTTACAGAAGAAATACAATTAATATGATCTTATGCTGAAAACCTTAGCTCTTTGGGAAAATATAATGGTCATGATTATACAGCATGCAAATAATTTATGCAGCTGAATTATACATATAAAAACTTTCTAAATAGCAAATGTTTTATTGTATATTTTTACCACAATAATGAACAAAATAAAAACTTTTGATCTTATTTAAAATTTTTGTTGTACTTGATGAAAAAGTTGATTTTAAAAATGATCCACTGGGTGCTGCAAAACGTGAATGCAACAAACCATCACAACCAGGAAGCCAATAGAGAGGTGTGAGGGACTGGCCCCAATCCCAACTATAAGGAGAGCCACCCCTCCCCTAAGAAGAATTCACTTCAAAGGACGGCACTGAAGCGACAGCCCAGGGAGAGGGATGTGCCTGATGAGAACACAAGGGAGCAGATGAAGGGAAGGACGTGAGAGCGGAGCACATCCCGGCCCACAAATTCTTGCAGATAATATCCCTGCTCAGAGCAGCCAATCCTCAGAGAGGACCATATGGCCAGCCCCACTAGGAGACATGACATCCCTCACTGACCCATAATACCACAGGGCGCAACACTGGAGACAGTGTGGGAACTGCGCCCGAGCTGACCCCACCACACCGAGGCTAAACACTAAGAGTGTGCAACGGAACAGCAAGGGGAGCAGAATAAGGAAGCCCTGAGGGAGTACCAAAAATAGACTTTGGGGCCAAGGCATGGAACACCATCAGTCTTGACCTGAAAACACTACTAAAGGTCAACAGACCTTAAGCTATTTATAACTCTTTCTTTCTTTCTCATTGTTTCTTTGTTGTTTTGTTTTCTTTGCTCTGTTTTTCTCTGTCTTGTTTTTGTGTATGTTATTATCTCTGCAGGTTTATGTAGATAATATAGGCCAATGAACAATTTGGTGGAGAAAACAACACGATGATGGTTAAGGGTGGGCGTGGGAGACGGGGATTTAGGGGAAAGGAAATGGTGTTAACAAACCCAGGGACAAGGGAGCAAGTGATCCAAAATTGTTAGCCAGGAGGGTGTAGGAGGCCTGGTTGGGCTTGATCAAGGGTAATGTAACCGAAAGGAATTACTGAAGCTCAAAGGAAGTGTGAGCATGAGTGTGGGACAAAAGGAAAGTAAAAGGAAATAGAGGAAAGAAATAGTAGGCAAAGAGAATTTATATAAGTCTAAATAAAAGCATGTACATATGTAAATATATTTATATATGATGATGGGGAAATAGATCTATATGCATATATTTATAGTTTTAGTATTAAGGTAGTAGATGAACGTTGGGCCTCCACTCAAATCCTTCCTCAATGCAAGAACATGTTGTTCTATTAAACTGGCATTACATGATGCTCACCTTCCCAACACAATTGCTGAAGACACTGTGGATGCATAAGAAAATGTGGTGAAGAAAGCTGATGGTGCCCAGCTATCAAAAGGTACAGCATCTGGGATCTTAAAGGCCTGAGGTAAACAAGTGGCCATCTAGCTGAAAAGCAACAAAGCCCACATGGAAGAAGCACACCAATCTGGGTGATCATGAAATGTTGAAGGGATCACGTTGCAGTCATCAAAAGATAAAAATCATGTCATTGTGAGTGAGGAGTGTGGAGAGGGAACTCAAAGCCCATCTGCAGGCAACTAGACATCCACTTAAAGAAGGGTCATGGAGAGAAGACAAGCCAGTCATGGTGCAGTATAACAATGATGAAAGTATAACCCCCTACTTGTGGGATGGACAACAGAAAAGGGATCAAGAGAGACCTTGGGCAGTATACGACATGGCAAAATAATAATAATTTATAAATTATTAAGGGTTCACGGGGGAGAGGGGATGAGGTGCTGATACTAAGGGATCAAGTAGAAAGCAAATGCTTTGAGAATGATCATGGCAACAAATGGACAGATGTGCTTGACATAATGGATGGATGAAAGGATTGTGATAAGAGTTGGGCAACCCTCCCAATATAATGATAAAAAACTAATGAAACAAAATTGAGCCAAAACATTATTTTTATATTCTTTTATAGAATTTGAGGGCATTCTAATGTGTAAACACTTCATAAAAACCTCTCTACTAGAATTGAACGTAGAGACTCAACATAAATTCTAAATCACGCATATAATAAACATAAATTAATAAACATTAATTTGTGCAAAGCACAAACTAGCTATAATGTGTACTTCTATTGAATTGATTCTAACTCATAGCTAGCTACCTAGTTTTAAAGACTATAAATCCTTATGTAAATATCCAACTTCGTGTTTCTCCCCAAGGGTAGCTGGTGGATTTGAACTGCAGACATTTTGGTTAGAAGACCAATGCTTAAGCTACACAGGGTCTTTTAGCTATTATAAGGGTTAATGAAATATGGCTCTATGTGTGGATCCCTGGTGAGATAGAAGGTTATGTATTGGGCTACTAAACACAAGATCAGCTATTTGAACCCATGAGTTTCTCCAAAAGTGAAAGACCAGGCTTTCTGCTAAAGTAAAGATTTACGGTCATAGTCATCCAAAGGAACAGCTGTATATTACCAAGTGGTGTCAGCATAAGTCAGAATCCACATGGAATATTAACTAAGATGTAATACCAGAGATTTGGAGGGGCCAATTATTTTTGTTAGGTTGTTCTGGAAAATCTTTTACATAGGAGTGAAGCTAAGATTAGATGAAGTAAAAAATTTGGCACAAGTAGAGGAGAAAGATTCTTCATTGATATATTGATGTGAAACTGGAGAAAACAAAACTAAAACTCATCAATTTTAGCTGGAGGATTTATTAAAATAATGAAGAAATAAGAATGGAGATAGTTTGGTTCCAAAGGGCAGAGGTACTGGAATCCCAATGATGTGTTGCATAAAATTTCAGACTTTCTGGAGCCCCTCTGGTATTATGACTACCTGTTGAGTTGCAATCCACAAGGTTATTGGTTTGAAGCCACCATGCACTCAGTGGGAGAAAGATGGGGATTTCTACATCCCTACAGAGTTACAGTCTCAGAAAATTCCCAGGGAAGTCCTATAGTGTCACTATTAGTCTATATCGACTTAAAGGCAAGAGTTTTTTATTTGTTTTATTTTGTAGCTAGAAAGCAAAATAATGTAGGTGCTTAATGTGCTTGTTGAATAAAATCAAGAGCTGAGAGATTATCAATCATTATACATTTTAAAAATAGTTTGTCATATGTCACATATTCTATAAGTCCATACTTCAGTCACACCAAGAAGAGTTGTATATTCATCACCACAATTGGTTTTAGAACACTTTCTTCATTTTTATACATATTGCCTTTAACTCCCCATTTTATACAATCTTCCATGTCATACCTTCAAGGAACCTTTCATCATCCAGTTACAATCTCTATAAATTTATCTATCCAGGATTTAATGTACAGAGATTATCTTTTAAGATACAACAAATAAGAGAGAAAAACAGAAAAAGTCTCAATAATAAAGAAAACAGAAAATACTCAAAAGAAGAATAAATTTAAAATAGACCAAAATGAAGATCAAATGACAAACTGTTAAATGTTAACCTAAATGTATCTGCAATAGTCCACTCCAGTGCATTCTGAATGCTAATAAGGCTATTCAGTTCAGAGGGAATTCACCAGTGACTTTGTTTATGTGTGGGCCATGTAAATTGACTTTGGACTACTACCATCATTCTTGTTTTCTTGTTCTTCTGTAAATCAGATATTCAAAATTTAATTTCTGATACTATTCTCACCTATGGATTTGGATTTTATTATTTACAATCTTTGGGTGAAATAGGTTGGTATACTTCTTCCTTGTGGATTTACCATACTTTTCAGACCATAAAATACACCTGATCCTAGGAAACACCCAGTTTTTAGAGCAGGGGGTCCTCAAAATTTTTAAACAGGGGGCCAGTTCACTGTTCCTCAGACTGTTGGAGGGCCAGACTATAGTTTAAATAAAACTATCTACAAATCCCTATGCATACTGCACATATCTTGTTTTGAAATAAAAAACCAAAATGGAAACAAATACAATATTTAAAATGAAGAATAAGTAAAGTTAAATTAAAAAAAAACTTACCAGTATTTCTATGATAACTATGAACTTTGGCTAATGAGATGGTCAGTGTCTGGTTCCGTATTTGTCACTGCTAGTCGTAACAAGTGACGCAAGTGTGCATCAATCTAGAGCAGGTTGGAGATTTCAGATGTTTCATTCTGGAAAATGTCTGCTCACAGACAAAAGTGCTGCCATTTTGAGTGCATGGTTCCCGAGATTAGGATCTGTCTCAGAGGGGAGAGATGCACAGAAATGAGGAAGGCGGCTGGACTTGAATGTGTCTCTCAGAGAGTCACAAGTCTGCAGTCAGCTAGTTCCATTTGGTAAATTGTATCCACATTTTCAATGTCAATAGAAAATTGGTTACGGAAACACTGTATGTCCTGTTCATGGAGATGAAGTTCTTTAAATCTAAATTGGAACTCCTTTTGCAACTTTTTCCAGTGAATCCACATATGCTTTATTTGGGAATGTAACCAATGGTTTTTCCAGTAACAGATTTTGAGTTGTGGGGAGATGGCAGAAATTTTCCTCCTTCACATGTTTGATGAGGAGGCCTAATTTTACTTTGAATGTTTCACATGTGATTGCATAGCACAGATGTGCTTCCCCTTTCGTTGAAGTTGCACACTGAAACTTTGGAGTAACTCTGTGACATCTGTCAGAAAGGCATGGTGCCATTTCCATTCTGCATCATTGAGCCCTGGTACGTCTTTGTTTTTTGAAATCAGAAAACAGTCATCTGTGGAATTAAGTCATAGAAATGTTTCAAAACTCCCCCTAAACTTAGCCAATGGGCTTCTGTGTGGTACATGTTCATAGGCAACATTTAGCTCAGACAGAAATTCCTGAAGTTGTCTGTGGTTTAGTGCATTAACTCTAATGAAGTTAACACACGATACCACACTTTTCATAACAGCGTACCACTTCGGTGATTTACTACACAACACTTGTTGGTGGATGAGGTAGTGTATGGCTATTGTGTTTTCTATTAGAATGATTACACTTGTCCATCTCTTGGTTAATGCGATAAATTACTCTGTCTTAGACCCCACCTTGCTAGAAGCACACATTTGCTAGTTTAGTCCAGTCCAGCTCCAAACCATTTACAGCTTGGCAAACCTTTTCATAGATATCCTTTTCTGTAGTTGTTCTTTTGATGCTTTGCAGTGCAGCAAGCTCTTTGGTGACGTCAAAATAGTCATTCATCCCACAAATAAAAATTAGAAGTTCTGCAGAATCACAAACATTATTACTTTCATCGATTGCCAATGAAGAATAGGAAAGTTTTTGCAGAGTTTTGCAAATGCTGATGCAAATTATCTCCCATTTCTTCAATCCTTCATGCAATTGTAGGTCCTGTACTAAATAATTGGCCTGCTCTGGACACATCTCTTTGACAACAGAAAGGAGGCATTCTTTAACAAATTATCTCTCCACAAATGGTCTGCCAGTGTATGCTGTTACCTTGGCAACTTGAACTTGCTCACAGTGATGAAATATTTAGCTGCTTCTGCTTCACCAAAGCATTTTTCTGAGTTGTCAATGTATTTTTCAGTTTTAATATCTTATCTCTTCTCACTTCTCTGACCAAGCAGTCATATTTATCTTTATACTGAGTTTGATAGTGTTGATGCAAATTGTATTCTTTGAACAGAGACACTATATTCTGGCATATCAAACACACAGCTCTTTCCTTGTACTGCATAAAAAAGCAATCATAAGTCCACTGTTCTTTCAATATCCAACAATCCAAATAAATTTTTCTTTGTCTTGATATCATTATTTCCTAGGGTTTCCAAAGTGCTATTAGTAATATATAAATATATACGTTACATATAGTAGTAATATGCATATATATTGCTACAACAACAATATACCAGCAATAACTTGGTCCACACAGAGACATATATATTGCACTGCCCATCAATGCAGTCTGATCAGTTTATCCATCAATGCAGTCTTGCCAGTCCACATCATTTCAGCTTCACCAGTGCCCATATTGGTGGAACTTCACTTTTACCTCAGGCGAACTGGCATGATTACAGAGCTGGTTCCTCCACCACCTTTCCAGCTCACACAAGCCTGTGCAAAGCCACACTGCGATCTGTTAACTCACACAGGAATCTGATGGCATGGGTGAGAAGACCCATGCAGTCATATTTCACTGCAGGCAAAGGAAGGCACATATGCCTTTTTTCTTCTGACTCTAAAGCAATTTCAGTTTTACAAGTATATGGCTCAACTCGCACTGCTCAGAGATCACAATAGTGTGAACCGGGCCTTACAAAACATACAACATATACATCTTACACAACTGAATAACAATCAGAATATAAATGCACTTACTGTCAATTAAATTGAGTTTCCTACTCCTCAGCTGTCTGCAGAGACAGATTAAATTTCTATGGGGCCCTTGGCAGATTATCAGTTTGGGACCTTCCTGTGATAACACTGAGCACCGACCATTTGCGATAAGACTGAGCACTTACAATTATCATTACTTCTAAGCACTGCCAGTTTGCATTAGCACTGAGCACTATTTGTGTTATCACTGTCATGCAACCCACCTAGAAACCATCCCCAACCAGCTAAACAACTTTTTAAAAAAAGGCTGTCCTAACTTCAAAAAAAGGCATTCCCTATCTGCAAAAAAAGACCTAGCTTCAGGAAAAAGTCCCCCCACTAACCGCAAAAAAGGCCCTACTAACTGCAAAAAACACCAAAAGTAGACCTCCTAACTTAAAAAACAATCCTAATTTATTCTTACCTAGGTTCTCAGGCAGCAGCAGACTCTGCATGGGCAAGTTCTTGGACTCCTCTGGTCATCTCAGACTGCGAGGGGTTGAGAGACCGAGAGGAGGAGGGGTGTCGGAAAGTGAGCGCACATCCAACACATGCGCACTGGAGGCCGGGACAAGTCATTTGCTAAGCAGGACAGGCAGCGGTAGCAAAAACACCTGGTGGGCCAGATAAATGTCTTGGGAAGGCCGCATGTGACCTGCGGGCCTTAGTTTGAGGACCCTTGTCTTAGAGAATTAAAATAAGAAAATAATATCCTGATCCAAGTAGTACCAGGATACTAAAATATTTATTACAATAAAGCAAAATATGGTAATATTTAACAGCATAAGCTCAACAGTGGTGTGAAGAACCATCATCACTTTCGTTAAAAAATGAGGAAAGATTTAAAGGTTCAACACTTTTCTAATTTTCTGGGAACCCTAAAAACTCATCATCACTAGTGTCAGAATTTATGAAGCCCTTTTGTTTACAATTACTTATTTGATTCATATCCTGGTGCCCATTTTTGTGCAATTCTGCTTTTGGTGGGCATATCAATGCTGCTTCTCCTCCTAAATCTGTAGCATCATCATGGCGAGCCAGGAAAATCCTGAATGCCTTTCTCTACAGCAATGCATTTGGCTTCACAGACGATCATTTTTGTAGAAACTGAAAAGCTCATACTCCAGTGACATGTGATCCATTCTTTCATGCCCACTTCTAACTGTGGCCATTTTTCAGCATGTCCACGAAAAGTGTGCTTCATTTTATCAAGTTTTTGCAGCTGATCTTCCAATTTTTTTTCCACTGTCTTATCATTTTTTTTCAGTTGGAGGTGGCCCAAAATGTCTCTCTACGTCTCTGTTTCCATTTCCTTTTGCATATTTTACTACTCTAGTTTAAATGGAATTTTATGTGCTGATCTTTTCATCTTTGTCATTTTGTACCATTAGGGAAATGGTGTTTTTCTGAGGAAAATAGAGTAGTGAAAGCACTGTCAGTTGTTATGAGAGATAGATTACCACATACATCGGTATTGTAATTTACGGCAACTCAAACCGCTTGGTGTTATTTGTAAAGGGCACCAACCACCCTGACAGGCAAGAATTTGAGTGGCAGGAAAGACTTGATGTCTCTCTCCTACGAGGATGGGTTCGTTGCCTGCCTGTCAGGACATTGTATTGCATCACATAGTTCTAGTCAGGACGTCCCCTGGTACTGTACCTAGTTGCCTGATGTCTCTGTGTTGTGATCCTGTCCATCTGTGAGTGTCATACGCACACGGGGGAGGTGTGTGCTGTACCCATCATGTGACCTGACTGGCTCTGAGATTCCAGGAGACAGGATTTCCTCCAAACACACAACAATCCACAGCATGCAAACAGGAGCGGACAGTGCTGGGATCATAAACAAATATTCTGAGGCACCACCCCTTCAAACTATAAGGTGCACTCTCGCTTTTATCCCCTTTTGGGGAAAAAAAGCTTTCTTATGGTTTGAAAAGTATGGTTGTTGATGCCTCTCTTAGATGACTTCTCGTTTGAAAACAAGTCTTAGGATCCAGGTGCTATTCATTCTGACAGCCAGGAACCATCAAGTTTCTTCACCACACTCTGCTATGGCACCGTATCTTCACTGATCTCTTTGTGAGAGTGAATATCAAGCAGGGGTACATAATAAGGGCAATCTAATTGCCCTTAGATTGGAACCAAAATCAGTATAAATCCAAAATCCATTCATGCATCTAAATTTGGTATATGCCCCTGGTTCACCTTTGAGACAGCATGGTCATTTTATGTTAGAAGGCATTTATTAATGATTTTATAACAAAGATTTCTTGTAAGGACTTAAAGGTAAATAAGTGCACAGTAAGTTATTTTCTAGATGGATACCATAGAAACAAATGAAACCATCAAAATTGCTCTCGCTCCCCTTTCAGCTACACCCATCTTCAGTTAGCAGTTAAGTTGTTAATTTAACTAGAAATTTCCAAATTGTAACACATGAAAAAAATTACACAAAAATTCAAAGTAATTTGAAGGATTTCTCATAATCCTTCAATTTAGATGTTTAGACATTTTTCTTTTAATTTTACATTTATCTCTGGAAGTCCACAATCGGATCACAGGATTTTTTTGCAGTCCTAAATTTATGTGCAACCTTTTCAGTATGTACATCTTTCTTACAGAATTTTTGCTTTTTGGCAAAACTCCAAATCATTTAGAATTTCAAACAATTATACTGCTTCATTTTAATGTACTATACAATAGTATAAATATTAGATAATAACAAAATAAATTTCTAATTGTTTATTTTCATTCTTTTGAAAACTATTTTCATTATCGAGTTCTATAAGGCTTGCTTTTTGTTATAAAATTGAGACACACCTCAAGCATCTTGCAAAACTAAGAAATTGACAAGTCTTCATCTTAAAACATAGTCTTCATTTCAGTAGCCTGACTATGTTGTCAAGACTCTTTCTTCTTCCATCTATTTACCTATACACGCAGCAAAAAGTAGCCCTGAATAGCTTGCGTGATCAACTGTACCCACTGTTTTCTGATTCAGTGCAAGGAGAGTGAGGGAAGGAGAAATGGATCTCTGCTAGAGAGTGTTGCCATACTGTACTGAAGGACGCCGAATGGTGTGCAGAAGATCCCAAAGATAATTGTTGTAAAAGTTTGCCTTTAAAAAATGGAGGCACAAGTTGTGAATGCAATATATCAAAATGAAATAAGGAATCAGTAGAGAGGTCTGAAGGACAGACTCCAGTACCAACTACATGGACAGTTGTTCCCCACCCCCACCCCCACGAGAAGAATTTACTTCAGAGGACAGCACTGAAGCGACAGCTCAGGCAGAGGGACATGTCTGTTCATAGCCACAGAAGCAAATGAAGAAGAAGGAAGAGAGAGTGGAGCAAGTCCTGACCCACAAATCCTTGAAGACAATATTCCCTCTCAGAACAGCCAATCCACAGAGAAGACCACATGACCAGTCCCACTAACAGACATGACATCCCTCAGTGACCCATAGTCCTACAGGGGAAAATATTGGTGACAAAGTTGGAATTGAACCCCATCAAACTGAGGAAAACACTAAGGGTGTGTTACAGAACAGCAAGCAGAGTCAAAAAAGAACGTCCTGAGGGAGTACCAAAAATAGACTGTGGGACACCATCCAACTTGACCTGAAAACATGACTAAAGGGCAACAAACTGTCCTTTAACTATTTACAGGCTTTTCTTTTACTTTTTTGTCATTGGTGTCTTGCTGTTGTTGCCTTTTCATTTCTTCTTTATTTGGTTCTGTCTTGTCTTTGTGCATATTACCATTTCCGTAGGTCTATCTGAATAAGATAGGCTGGACAATCAACATGGAGGAGAAAACAATGAGACTGGTATTTCCAAGGGGGATATGGAAGAGGGGGAGGAGGAGGAGGAGAAGTGGATATTAATAAACCCAGGGACAACAGAACAAGTGATCCAAAATTGGTGGCGGTGAGGGTGTAGGAGGCCTGGTAGGGCTGGATCAAGGGTAATGTGATCGAGAGAAATTACTGAAATCCAAATGAAGACTGAGCATGAGAGTGGGACAAGAGGAAAGTGAAAGGAAGTAGAAGAAAGAACTAGGAGGCAAAGGACATTTATAGAGTCTAAATACAGACATGTACATATATAAATATATTTATATACGATGATGGGGAAATAGATTTATGTGTATATATTTAAAGCTTCAATATTAAGATAGCAGATTGGGCCTCCACTCAAGTCCTTCCTAAAGGCAAGAATAATTTGTTCTTTAAACTGGCATTCCATGATGCTCACCTTCCCACCATGATCGCTGAAGACAAAGCGGGTGCATAAGTGAAAGGGGTGAAGAAAGCTGATGGTGCCTTGGCATCAAAATACATACTGTCTGGGGTCTTAAAGTCTTGAAGACAAACAAACCATCTAGCTGAGAAGCACCAAAGCCCAAATGGAAGAAGCACACCAGTCTGTGTGATCACGAGGTGTTGAAGATTTTAGGCATCAGACAGCAAAGAGCAAAAATTCAAATCATTGAGAAAGAGGGGGTGTGTTGATTGAGGTCCCATGGTCCAACTGTAGACAACTGGGCATCCCATTACAGAAGGTTCATGGGGAGGAGTTGAGCCAGTCAGGGTGCAGTGTAGCAATGATGAAAAATATAGTTTTCCTCTAGTTCTTAAATACTTCCACCCCTCCCCCATACCCATCACTATCATGATCCCAATTCTACCTTATAAATCTGGCTAGACTAGAGGATGTACACTGGTACAGATAGGAAGAGGAAGAGTGATGATACTGGAAGTGTGGAGGGGTGGTCGGCTGGAAAGTGGGGACCAATGAGAAGGACCTGCATATAACCTCCTCCCTGGGGACAGACAGCAGAAATGTGGGTAAAGGGAGACATTGGACAGTGTAAGATATGATAAAATAATAATAATTTTTAAATTATCAAGGGTTCATGAAGTAGGGGGGAGTGAGGGAGAAGGGGAAAAATGAGGAACTGAGACCAAGGTCTCGAGTAGCCAGTCAATGTTTTGAGAATGATGAAGGCAACAAATGTACAAACACGCTTGGTACAATGGATTTATGTTTGGTTTGTGATGAGCTGTATGAATCCCTAATAAAATGATTAATAGGCCTGAGCCCTGGTGGTATAGGTGGTTGAGTGCGGAACTGCAGCCCGTGGGCTTGGCGGTTCAACTCCAGCGGCAGCTGGGTAGCGCCCACGACCACCAGAGGCAGTGATGCCCACACACACACACACACAAAACAAATATCAATAAACAGCAACATACCTACTCAAAATTTGAAGACCTAAGATCCCTGACCACTAACATAGAAACATTCTCTATTCTATGAAAAGTTCAATATAAATGTTCTCAAAAATATAAACAGTCTCAAAGGAGCCCTGGTGGCATAGTGGTTAACGTATTAGGCTGCTAACTGCAAGGTCAGCAGTTGTAACCCACTAGCCACTGTATGGGAGAAAGATGAAATATATTAATGGTCTCATAAAAAAGAATGCTAGTCACTCTTTCATTCTACTAGGTTCTAACTTTAGGAAACATTCTATTTTTCAATAATTTATTACTATATGAAGCTATAGCTATATGAATCCATGGTCTTTATTTATCCCCATCAGTACTTGCATCAAACTAGTCAAGCCAATGTTTATTCTTGTTATTTACCAATTAGGTATTCTATCTTTTCATTTTTGACTCAAGCCAGATATGTTCTAGATACAAAAGCAGTCTCCACAAATTTTTACCTTTATGCAACACTTGGACATTAATATACTTTACACATAATACTATTAGTACACAAGAGGTCCCTCTACTATCACAACACTCCATGCCTGTTTAGTTTCAGGCATTAAGGTAATAGGAGTACCAAAAAGGGTAAGATTGCTAAGAGGATAGACCTGCATTGGCTTCTAAAGTCAGAAAGAGCAGGTATCAAAGTAAATTTTCCCATCTGGGGAGGATTTTCTTGGGAAAATTCTTTCTACATCTCTATCTTAATCATTTAGGTCATTCATAACTTGTCTCCTGAACTCCTGGAATTCTGACCTCACACCTCGTGACCTGGAACATGCAGTGCTGAGGAGAAAGCAATAGCATGCCATTCAACATAGAAACAGTCCTCTCACTGTTAAGTTTGTGCTAGTCAATGCAGAATGTGTGCTTTTGCTTGGCAATTGAGGTTTTGCCTTGATTTATTAAAATTTAAATATCAGTTAGTCCACCCAATTAATGTTTCTTCTCTTTTTGTCCTTAACTACCAAAAATATATATATAAAAGGACTTCCATTTTAGAAGTAAGAGCTCCAAGACTTGCTACTATCCATTCAGAATGAAAGCTGATTTTCTTACCTTGATTTAATGGAGCAATTCACCATGTAAGAGAAAAACAGGAGAATGCAGAGAGACAAATGCTTGAAGGGCACAAGCAGAAAACAGGATGGACTTTAATAACAATGCCTCGGTTAGTAGTGGAAAACTTGGGTAATTATCTTAATATTGTTAAGCCTCTGTGTTTCCATTGTAAAAAGGATATCCTATTGATAAATTTTATATCATTATTAAGATTAACAAATGAGACAATATCTATAAAATACCCAGCATGGTGCTTGGAGATAAATTAATAAATAGAAAAAAATATTTTCATGGCAATATTTTTTCTCTCCCATGTCAATATCAGTCTGATCATAGTCGTGCTTGCTTCCGTAGTATAAAAATAATTATTATCATTCATATGAACAGTGTACCATTTATGCCTAATGATGTGTAGTATAATAGCTGTTATACATATCATTAAATATGTGTCTGATTAAGTTTGTCGTAATTTTAATTGCAACACAAAATTCCACTCATGTATTCTCAGTCTTTAAAGATTGCTGCTCATGAAACATGGTTGACTGCTTTTAACCTGAAAAAATTACAAGGAACATTGATCACACATCACATAAATCACAGCTCTGAGAGCAGCATGGTACAAAGGAAGGAACACAGCTTGGGAATCATGTGGACCCAGGACTAAACTTCCAGTCTATCCTGACAATGTACTCAACCTTTTCCCCCTGAGTTTTCTTATATAAGTGCATATGAAAATTGATCTTTAATATGAGGCATTGTGCAATTGAGAGGCAAGATATAAACAAGGACTATGGGATCTAATTGGTAGTTGATAGCACCAGCCATTATTATTTTTATTACTTTTTACTTAAACGTGAAAAGGACTTCCAAAAGCCACCTTTGCTTTACAAGTACGATGCTGTGGTGTCTTCCCTCTTCCCTCACAGATGCAGAGCTTGAGGCCCCGGCATAGTTTCCTGAAGGTCATGTGGCTTCTAAATGAAGAAGATAAAGGTGAGCTAGCAGTGATATCTCACCTTTTCCTCTCTTTCTCTTTCCCTCAGTCCATGGTCACAGCTGGCAAAACAGCCCAAAGCACACATTCTGTCAGTGTTGTCATTCATGTTCTCAGAGAAAGGAAGCACATTTGAGTCAAGAGGAAAAGGAACTGCCAAATAGGAAAGGAAATCAAAAACAGATCACAGCTGACCTGTTTTGCAAGGTAACTAGGGCACACAGCCACACCAAACCTTTCTGTGGACACAAGGAACTTGAGGAAACTAAAATATTTCAGTTCACACTAAGTTCACATTCCTCATCTTCCAGGAAGGAAACCAGATCACCTTTGCTGGTTAGAATTTGTTTCTAACACGGCCTTGAGCCCTAGTCTCCCAGAAAAGTTTTCCTTTCCTAATCATCCCTGAATATATTTTTCTTGTTCACCCCTTCCTTCTTCACTTGATCCTGAGCCCAGTACACAGACTGAACATGGCTGAACTGCCTGGGTTTGTGGCTATATATTGACTTTGTGTAAGTAGCTGCTCATCATATAACCCCATCTCCCATGTAGAGTACAGTGGTCCTTTCTCAGCATGGGTGAGACTACATTTCCAGGAAGTCTAGTGCTGATTCACAACCCACAACTTAGAACTCCATGAAGGCTGACGGGGCATGTCAGACTTGCCAAGTATCTCTTTTGCTTATTTCCACCTTGTTCTGTTCTCTCTGAGACTCTGCGGAGAGTAAATCTTGATGGAGGCAGTGGAGTAGAACATGATTAGGAAGGTGAATTGTTTTACTTCTCAGGTATCACTGTAAAGAGACTATGGGTTAGAGGACCTTCAAAGATCAACGGTACAGGACACACACAAGTCTCAATGTTAACAACTGTCAAGGAACGAGATTAAATGCTGTGATTTCTCTTACATGGATGATGGCATATATGGTCTAAATAAGTGTGTGCTTACTGAGCTCTGTCATTCCACAGGTGTGCTTGAGAACAGTGTAGAGAAACAGTTGGGAGAAACAGGCAGCACACTTTGTGCTGTCTTTTTAAAAAGAAATCAAAATAACATATGAGTGTAAGAAAAAAATTAATGACAGTTTTCCTTTATTTCCTATAAATTTATAATTAACTTTCGAAAAAGTTAAAAGTTTTAAAACAATTTCTGCCTATTTTTTTTAAAGCTTGAGAGGTTAAAATGGGGAAAGGAGAGCATGACAATGCCTCACTGTTTTGAACACTTCATTTCTACAATTGTTATGGTAAAACTTAACAAGGGAAATACAAATAAATGCTTAAGGAAAAACAGGGAGTATATTTTATATTAGTTATAAAGATCATGGAATTGTAACTGAAACTACAATGTGTTCATCAGGAAAACCTTTATTGTAGAAGCAAATTTTAAAATTTTCCATGGCACTTTGTTAATGAATTCAAAATATTAACTGAATCATTCTAGGGTAAATATCTTCCTAGTTTTTTAAAAAAAAAACCTGGTTATAATTTTTTCTGATTATAGGCTTGTCATTCAAAAAAATGAAAGACCTTTTCGAGAGGAGGTTTTCATCAGTGTGGATAATTTTCTAAGGTTAAGGACCTATCTAAAGGCATACAATGATTAAAGCTGAGTAATCCATGATACTCATTTTTTTAAAAAAAAGATAAGATTTATTTTGTAGTAACTAAACACATCGTTGGATAAAAGGCTGGGATTTCTACTTCAGTAAGCAGTTACCGTCTCAGAAACCCACCGGCGATTCTACCCCGTTTTTTGGGTTTGTTGTGAGTCGGCCTTCAATCAATACCACTAGTTGAGATTACGAGACATAATGTCAATGTCTTTCTTCATAGAAAAATATTGACGAGGGCTGAGCCCTGGTGGCGTAAGTGGTTGAGTGTGGAACTGCAGCCCGCGGGCTTGGTGGTTTAATTCCAGTGGTGGCTCTCAGGAGCAGCGCTGGGTAGCTCCCATGACCACCAGAGGGCAGTGATGCCCCCCAAAAGAGAAAAATATTGAATAGAGGAAGAGTAATTTTTGTTTTACATTAAGTGACTGAAAGGGGGAAATTGGCTCTTTCTTAGTTTCTGTAGACCCAAATCTCTGATGTCATTCTAGGTACCATGTCATCTGTATTACAATGAATTCAATATGATATACAAGTGTATAGTTAAGCTATATCAATAAATCCACTTATAGCACACACGGCGAGAACATCTGATGGCATCTCAGGTTATAGTTTGGGATGCAATCAGAAAGGTCAGCAGTTCAAAACCACAGAAGAAAGATGAGACTTCCTATTTTTGTAAGCGTCACAGTCTTGGAAACTCATAGTTCTCCCTTGTCCGATACTTTGATCATTATTAATTGGAATCCACTTGATTGCAATGATCAAGAGCACACAAAATGTCACAACTTGAGAACGTTGTAGAAACATTTTTTTGCATGCACATTTGTTAGATTTCACTACTCCAGACCCACTGGAAGCTTAAGTTACACAGTACTCTTCCTGATACATGACTTCTATCTGTCTTTTATATACAACTAGTAAAAACCGCATGAGTACATTCAATGAGACATTTGTAGCTGTTCTACTGCATCTTGGTAATTGAATTGAGATGCTTAGATAGTATGAAATTCATTCTACCATAAAATCTAGTCAGAAACTTGACAGTGGGCATCCTGCCAAAAGAATGTTGATGCAGGCGGTTTAATGGACTAACTTTGTCTGGGTAGCACTAGATAAATAATCCAGATTGAATCCTCTGTGGATACAAATCAAAAGAAAATAGTATTCTGTAATCCATATTTTAAGAAGTTTAGAATTATGTTCCTAGAATTTTTGCTTCCAATAATCCATTTAAGAGGTCAACTGAGATATGCCACCCACTAGGTAAATTTGCTCCATTTATAACATCTGAATGGAGTAAAAAATCTAGCATCACATGGTTGTTTCCATAGGGGTAGTTGTTGTGTCTATCACATGATAGCTCTAAGGAAAAAAAATATTCCCTTTGGTTTTGGCATTTGTGGTTTCCTACTGCAATTAGATCTTTCTCATCTCCATTTCAATGTCTTATATATATATATATAATATTTTTGAGGAAAATCAAAACATATCAAATTTTTAAGAATATTTTAGAAATTTTTTGGAGAGGCATCCCTGGCCTCTGGTGGTCGTGGGAGCTACCCAGCGCTGCCCCTGAGAGCCGCTGCTGGATTTGAACCGCCAAACCCGCGGGCCACAGTCCCGCACTCAACCACTTACACCACCAGGGCTCAGCCCCTGAATGCATTTTAATTTTATCTTCACAACATGAGGTAGACACTATAGCATCCTCATTTTATATTTGGAGAGTATAAGAAAGATTAAGTGACTTGCCAAATTTGAATTCTAATCAGTATAGTAATGTGAGCAGAATAACTGATTGAGCTAAATTAGCATAATTTATTTGCATAAGAAAAGGTCCAGAGGCCCACTGACTGGCTTGTTATTTAATTCTTCTTTCCCTAAGCATAATCAACATTTAAAGTAATACCTGTTCCATCTTCTTTTCTTCATATTCAATAAGGAAAATCTTCATTTTCTAAAGACATGTTTATTGAGCACCTACTATATGTAGGAACTAAGTTTTTGCTAGCAAATGAAGCAAACAAAATTTGTATATTTAGAAGGGCTACTTTGAAAAGATAAGCAATCCAAGAAGCAATTGATATGTTCGGCACTCTCATGTTTCTCTTTTAGAACAAAAGTCCTGCTATTGAAACGTCCAGTGAATCAACTTATGTACAGCTCGGCTACCTTATAAAAGGTTACTTTTTTTTTTATAAATTACATAAAGTTGGACTCATAAACTCCCTATGTGAAAAGTTTAAGACAAAATTGAAGATTGACTTGCTTAGGGGAAAAGATACATGAGATTTCTATGCTGCTGTAATAAATTAGATCCAATTCAGCTGTTTACGGTAAAATATGGATTCTCCCAGAGCTAAAACACAGGTGTCAACTGAGTTCTGTTCCTTTTGGAGGCTAATGGGAGATTTCTATCTTGTCTTTTCTACTTTCTACAGGCTACCTACATTCCTGGGTTTAGAATCACATCACTCTTCTTTCATCAGATGAAAGTACTTGCCTCTCTGACTTTCCTGATTTTATCTTTCATTTATAAAGGCCTGAATAGTTATATTGAGAAAATGTGGGAAATTTAGGTTAATCTCCCAATGAAGAATGGTGATGAGGACATTGATGGTTCAGTGAAAGAATCCTCATTTTTTGTAAAGGCAACCGGGGTTCCCAGTCCATGCAACTAACACGCAGTTGTGGGGTGAAATTTCTTAATTTGACTTATCTACCCCAGTCTTTGTAAACCCCCACACTATTTTCATACTGTGTCTGTGCAAAGAGGGTTCATACACCACTATGAGAGTAGAATGGTCAGTTTTTGTTACATGTCTCTTGTGTTAGTCCGGGTAGACTAGAGGAACAAATTTCAAAGACACGCATATAGATATAAGGAAAGGGTTTATATACAAAAGGAATGTGACACTAAGAAGCCATCCCAATCTAGCATAAGTCCGATATTAACCCATATGCCCAAAATCAGTCTACAAAGTCTCCTTCCAACTCATGAAGCCACAGGCCGGTGGGTACAGAATCCTGATGCTGGCAGGGGTCTCCCCATGGCTCCTCACTTCCAGGGCTCAGGGTCCATCAACAGCATGCCACTCCAGCTTCAGAGGTCTGGCTCCATCAGGGCAAAGCCGTGTGGTCTCTCCACTGGCTCCTCCAGCTTCTCAGACGCTGCCATCTTGTCTTTTCCGTGACTCATCGCCTCTGAGACTAATTCCCAACAACTAGGGAAGATAGTTTCTCGTCTTCATGAGGGAAATATTGCACGATTTCCCAGAAGTCTCAGGAAAAAGCCATGCCCACACAGAGGCCTCATAGGCTACTCAATGGCTATCTGCAGATTAACAGGCTGGACTCCACCCCTACATTTCAATCATAAAATTAACATATGCACACGACTGCCACATCTCTCAATCCCCTAGCATCCCACTGCTACCCTAAGGATGAGTCACCTTTGGAGCTGTGACATGGAGAGAAACTCCAAAATTCTTAGAAGAGTGGGTCCAAAAGCTCTGTCTGAAGTGACGGAGGCCTCCAAAAGCATTTACATTAGAATTTGTGGTACAGAGAATAGAATCTTGGAACAGTGACAAGACCATGAAGTAACTCCTCACTTGGCCTGAAACTATGGAACCCTTAGACAAAACAACAGGTTAGCTGTATCCCTGCAACAGAGGGAGAAGTCCAAGGATCATATGGTGAAAAGACTAAGGACTGCAGAGATACTTGGCCACCACAGGGCTGGAAGGCTGAGTCAACAGACTTGGCTGTTGACTTTGTAGATCAATTATGGCATCGTTACTCTTTGTTGATCCTGACTTGAGGTAGTGTTTTGACTTCCCTAGTAAACTCCCTTAGTCGTGAGAATTGTCTATGAGTTCTGTGTGGCCATTGCAAGGAATGATTGAACACAGCATAGATGTAGAGTGGTGTGGAAAGAATGGTTCATATCAGAATAGCTAACGGAGGATGCCTAACTCTTGCCTCATGGCAGTAAGGCCCACAGAAGTCAGATAGGCCTACCTCCATTGCTGTTTACAGAAATTATCTATCTGTAAATGAGGCTAACATGTTGGTATTAGCTCCCAGAGTAGTACACTCTAGAAATAAAGTGGTGATTATATACTTCTGAAAAGAAGCCATTGAAAACTCTATCACAAGTTGATCTGCAACCAATAATCAGCCAGAGCTAGGACTAGGACAGAGCCAGACAGGGTTTCTTTCAGTTGTACATGGCATCACCATGAGTGAATGGTCAGCTTGAGGTCACTGAACAACAAAAATCCTTAATTATAATTGAAAATTTCCTTTTCTTCATGTACAGCAACAGATTTACAGATTCTAAGCATCTTCAGAGAAGAAACCTTTTGCTATCTAAAACCAAATATTTTCATGATTGTTTTACATATATGAATGCAATGAATAATTCAGTTTTTAATATTTGAATTAATTAAATAGTGAAGAAAAATGCATGTTCGGTTGAGTTGTTGTGAAGAAGCTCGTTATTGTTGGGTTTTCTTGTTGGTTCTTCTTTTACTCTTCATGTGAGAAACATGCCATGACTTGATGTTTAATATTTAGGTCTTGCTTCATATTCCATAAGGAACCCTTGTGGTGTGCCTGCTAGGCTTTGGGCTGCTAACTACAAAGTGAGCAGTTCAAAATGGGGAGTCCGACCTCTGCAAATAGTACATTTTCAGAAACTCACGAGGACAGTACTACCCTGCCCAATAGGGGTCACAATTAGTTGGCATCAACTCGATGACAAGGAGTTAGGTTTGGGCATTTTATATTCTATACAATACAGTAAAGTTCAGATATCCTTAAATATGTTTGAAGGCAAGTTAAGCTAAGTGCACATTGAAATCACTTCCTTCATTTGGAACACAATTTAAACCCCCAAAGTGGATGTGCCCAATGCTAGGGCACTGACTGTTAAAGAATGAATAAAACAGGGTATTTTGCAGCTTAGATCTGGCCTGTTAGGAAGTAAATTAAGGATGAGATACTCAAAGATACTGGCCAAGAAAGGATAAAGTTAATTAATTTCTTAAAATTTTTTTT
Organism: Nesogale talazaci; assembly: GCA_004026705.1. NCBI lineage: Eukaryota > Metazoa > Chordata > Mammalia > Afrosoricida > Tenrecidae > Nesogale > Nesogale talazaci. Next base: position 26,375 of record PVJH01028252.1, read on the forward strand.
TAATTTAAAATTGGTATAAAGATAGATACTAGATATGACAGCACATATCAAATTGTGGATATACTAAAAAACGAAAAACAACATTTCTCTGACACTGAGATGATATTTTGAACAAACTTGAAAAATATCAATAACTTCTATAAGTAGGTTTCTTTAAAAACAGACTATAATGAAATATAATTTAAAAACTCAGAAGTTTTGAGAATTGAAAATTGGAGGAAAATTGAACTTTAGACCTTTATCTTTGTACTTGATTTCTTAGTAATATTCACCATTCTAGCTACTTCATTACACAGACACCCATTCTTGTAGAAGGACATGAATTCAAACAGATGTGTTGATTAATTATTTTGAAACCTGGAATCACCTTGAATTAATCAGCCAGGTTACTTTAGACTATGACATACAACATTAATTTTATTATATTATGACAACTATGGAGAAGCCAGCTGATTTGCAAATGGACCACCTTTCACATTGATAAATAGAGACAGTCCAGTGCAGAGAAAATCTTTGTTTAAAGCACTATACTTACATTTCTGTTAATACAAAATAATTTGATCCCATTAAACACAAGTAGATAATTTTTAAAGTGGAGAAATAATTAGAAGCCTAAAACAATTAGATTAAATCAAGTTTAATAAACCGATATATTTTTAATAACTCCCTTTTGAATTATTTTTGGAATTAAAAAAAAAGTTTCTTAAAATTTTCAACATAATTGCTGATCCTTAGTGGTACAATGGTCGTGTGCAGGGCTGTGACCCACAGAGGTGACAGTTCAAATCCAGCAGTAGCTCTCCAGGAGCAAGGCTGGGCTTTTGTGTTAGTCTGGGTAGACTGAGGAACAATTTTATAGACACACATATGGATATAAGGGAATGGTTTATATACAAAAGGAATGGAACACTGAGAAAGCATCCCAAGCCAGTCTGGTTCAAAGTCATAAGTCTGATATTAGCCCATATGCCCGATACCAGTCTATAATGTCTCCTTCTGACTCACGAAGTCACAGGTAAGTGGTGCAGAATCCTGGCACTGGCAGGGGTCTTCCCATGGCTCCTCGCTTCTAGGGTCAGGGTCTATCAACAGCATCCAGTGGTGGCAGAAACAACTCATCGCTGGCGGGGGTCCCCACGTGGCCTCTCCAGCTTCAGAGGTCTGGCTC
>PVJH01028253.1:0-27564 GCA_004026705.1 Nesogale talazaci
GGCATCACTCCCCTGGTGGGAGTAGGAAGCCCAGTCTTGCTCCTGGAGAGCTGCTGCTGGATTTGAAGGACATTCTTTTTTTTGGGGGGGGGGCATCCTCTGGTGGTGAGAGTAGGAGGTCCAGCCTTTGCTCCATGGAGCTGGAATTGAACCTCCATCCCAGTGGGCCGCAGTTCCGCACACAACCACTACACCACCGGGGCTCAGCCCCAAAGAAGGGCATTCTTTTTTTTTTTTTTTTCCTGTTCAAGTCTCGTTTATTGGGGCAAAACTCAGGGTATATCTAGCCAATGGTCAACAGTAAAGGTCACAGCTTATGCTAATGAGGTAAAGTCAACAGGAGGCCAATCCTAGACGAGTGCCAAATAAGATGCGTGAAAGGGGCTGTTTACAGTTACAGTTAATAGTTTACAGTTACTGTTTACAGTTTTTTTTCTTAAAAATCATTTTATTGGGGACTCATACAGCTCTAATCATAATGTATACATACATACATACATACATACGTTGTGTCAGTAGTTACATCTTTTCTGGGGTTCTTTTTTTTTTTTATTTGGGAGAAGTAAGCCAGTTTTATAGGGCAAGCAAGCTTAGGCAATTAGCATATCGTGATCTTCAAAATTAACAAGTGAATGGCAGCACAACTGCAAGTCAGGCTTCAGAGGCCAGGGCTGTTTACAGTTACAAAGGCGACAAACTACAAACCCCAGGCAACAAACTGCAACAGAGTTCAGGCATATCCAGCCTGTAGCCAGGTCAAGCATGTCCGGGCTGGATGGCTCCTGACAGGTCCCCCTTTTTTATTTTTTCAATTAATATCCTCCCAGGAACTCCGCCTGTCTTAGGTTGCAAGGACACACACTCAGTCCTTACCCGTCATCAGTCAATGGCCTTCTAATGTCACCATGGCCTGTCTTAGGTTGGTAAAGAGTGCTCCTGATCTTACCCGTCATTGGCTGTCAAGGTCAGCTCACGGAGGCAGAGGGTCTTATCACATACTAGTTGTGTGTGCCACTCTGTTCGAGATGGCTCATCTCCAAGCGACAATAATGAACTTGCAGGGGCCTTGCTTGAATGGTCTCAAACTGTTACTTAATAAATGCCATGAGGTTGTTGAATAATACTGGCCGTAATGAAAGCAAAAGCAATAAACTAATGCGGGGGCCCTACAGTGGCAAGAGGTAAGGCAACAGTCCATTGAGCCCGGTCCACAGTGGATTGGTGGTCAACTCCTTTCTTCTCTTCTCCGAGTCTTCTTGCAGCCGCTTGATTTTGTCTCTTACGATTCCAGGTTTGTTGGTATAAAAACAGCATCTTTCCTGTAAAGCCAAACAAATACCTCCCTGCTCTGCAGCAAGTAAATCTAAACCTCTTCTATTTTGTAATACTACTTCTGCTAAAGAATCTACCTGATCTTGCAAATCTTGTGTAGTGCCTGATGAGGCCTGCATATCCTAGATAAGCTGCCTAGATAACTTGGTATGCTGTAGTTACAAAGGCCACTGCAGTACTGATCCCTAATCTTACAAATAGGTCACCTAGTTGCACTGCCCTTTAGCTCTTCCTGCCATGTAATCAATAGCAGGGATAGGGACAGGCTCGTTTCCAGGAATAATATCTATGTCTGGAAGGAGAAAGGCTAGCACACATAACTCTGTCCAAATGCTGGATACTGGGTAAAAGCCCTATTCCTGCCACAAACAAAAACTGAACTATTAAGGGCACATAAGGAGCCCGTATCATTAATAACACTAGAACAAGAAACAAATCCCGCCAATTCTACATAATCTCACAAGTATTGTTCAGCACTCTTCCTCTTCCTCAGAAGGGCATTCTTAAGGTCCTCCCACTGCCCCTCAGATTCCGTCATTAATGTCAGTGTCAAAGCTGTTCTTGAGATGTTCTTGAAATTCAGATGCAATTGGCTCAAGGTTGTATTTTGGCTATTGTGGACTTGTTTCCATTTTCTTCAATTTCAACCTGAATTTACATATGAGCAATTGATAGTCTGTTCTATAACCAGCCCTTGGCCTAGTTTTAGCTGTTGATAACGAGCTTCTCCAGGGTCTTTTCCTACAGATGTTATCAGTTTTATTCTTGTGTATTCCATCTAAAGAAGTGCTTTTATGTTGTTGGGGAAAAAAGGTATTTGTGATGATGATGTTGGTCTTACAAGTTCTATCATGCAATCTCCAGCTTCATTCTATCAACAAGTTCATATTTTCCAATGACTATACCATTCTCTGTTTCAAACTTTTGTATTCCAATTACCAATGATTATCCATACAACTGGGTTGCAAGCTTGATCAACTTCTAACTAAAAGTTATTGGTAGAATGCTTCATTTCCTTTATCACTAGCTTTGGTAGTTGGTTTATACATTTGAATAATAGTTTTATTGATTGGACTTCCTTGAAGACAGATAGATATAATCGTGTGACAGACAGCACTGCACTTCACGAATGATTTTGCAATTTCCTTTCTGACAATGAATGTTGTGCCATGCTTCTTGATTGTGTTTATCCCATCATAATAAGTCCTATGATGTTCAGATTCAAAATGGCCAATATCAGTCTATTTCAGTTCACTAATGACTAGGATATAAATTTTTATGTGTCCTATTTTACTTTTGATGACTTCCAATTTTCCTAAATTCATACTTTGCACATTCCAAGTTCTGATCATTTGTATATTTTTGCAACTATTTCTCCTTATTTTTATTTTTTATTTTTTTGGACATCACTGCTCTCTGGTGGTGGGAGTAGGAGGCCCAACCCCACTGCTGGAATTGAACCTCCGTCCCAATGGGCCGTAGTCCTGCGCACAACCATTATGCCACCAGGGCTCAGCCCTATTTCTCCTTATTTTGAGTCATGCCCCACCAGCAAATGAAGATCCTAAAAGTTTCACTCCTTCAGACTTTACTCCACTTGTGGTCACCATGGTCAAATCAACTCTGAGAAATCAGCTCCCATCAGGCATTTGGGATGCCCCCTAATCTGAGGGACCCTTCCCCTGGCACTATCTCTGACAATGTTCTGATTTCATTAACGAGGGCTTCATAATCTTACACTATTTTGAAGCTGTACACAGGTTTTCAACAGTTATCTCCTCTGTTCTTAGACTGGAAGCTACACTGAAACTTGTGCACTTCAGTGACCCTGCTGGCATTGAAAATACCAGTGACATAGTTTTCAGCATCATTGCAGCACATGAGAAACTGATAGAAAAATGATAGGTATTATTAGTTAATGAGTAAAAATTTAATGTGAATGTCATCTCCCCCATCCTTGCCTCACTAGCTAACTGGAAAGCCTCTCTGGAAGCTCATGCTGAGATTTCTCCCAGAGGCTCCAAAGCTGATATCGGATATTATTTAGGCACTATCATAACCCTTTAACTGTATTTTCATAATGCTTTTCACGTGTGCAAAATAATCCTACATATTTTATCTTACTTGACCCTCAAAGAATCTCCATTAGGTATAATTGGCAGAGTACATTCATTTTAAAGCTGAAGAGAAAATCCCACAGAGATGAAGTGTCTTCGCTAAGGCCATATTATTCATATAAGGTTTAGGAGTGGCACCAATTCCATTCATTTTCTGTTTGTACTGTAAAGCTCGTCAAATACTAAGACACAATTAGTTCTATGTTCCATCACAATGGTTGCTAAGTGATATTATCAATAGGCAAGCATTGGTTTCCAGTTGATTCTAACTCATATTAAGCCTATAGGGAAGGGTAGAACTCTTTCTGTGATTTTCTGGGATTGTAACTCTTCATGAGAGTAGATAGCCTCATTTTTTTCTCTCTTGAAGCAGCTGATGATTACTGATCTTATAATAAGCAGCCCAGTGCTTAATCCAACAGGACACTGGATTTCCTTATGTCAATAGGACAATATTATATAGGCAAAAGCCAATGTATGGATTACATTTTAAAATGCTCACTCCACCTTGTGAATAATTATATCATGAAATAGGAAAATCAATTACTTTCAAAGACTTACTCTAATGGCAGCAATGATCATTGATGCTAAGCCAAAGAATCAAATGTTTATTATATATATTATATATACTTATATATCTTTGAGCCCACCTGTAGATAATGGACATCCCTTAACAAAGGGGTCACAGGGAAGGGATGAGTCAACCATGATGCAGTCTAGCACCGATGAAACACACAATATTCCTCTGGTTCCTTGATGCTTCCTCATCCCCCAGTATCCTAATCCCAGGGCTGCCTTTCACTGTGGGTTAGACCAGAGCATGTACACAGGTACAGATAAGAGCTCACAACACATGAAATCCAAAAACAGTAATGGGAATAGTGATACCAGAAGGCTAGGGAGAAGGTAGGGAGAGAAGGGGATCCAATTGCAATGATCAATACATAACCACACACACACATACCCTCCAGGGAGAGAAACAATAGAAAACATGGGGACAGGGAGACTGCAGTTGGTGTAATATATCAAAACAAAATTTATGGTTTATCAAGGGGTCACGAGGTTGGGCTGAAGGGTAAAAAGGAGAACTGAAAAGGTTTTGAAAATGAGGGTGGCAACAAATGTACTTGACTCAATGAATGTATGTTGAATTGTGATAAGAGTTGTATTAGCCTCCAGTAAGATGCCTGGGGAAAAAAGAGGAGCTGCTACCAAGGGCACAATAGAAAGTGGATGTCTTTAAAAAAAAAAAAAAAGAAAATGAATGTCTAGAAAAGAATGATGGCAACATATGTACAAATATTCTTGATACAATTGATATATGGATTGTACTAAGAGTTATAAGAGCCTGCAATAAAATAATCTCTTAATTAAAAAAAGATAATGTCAGAGCTGAGCCCCGGTGGCATAGTGGTTGTGCTCAGGACTGCGGCCCACTGGGATGGAGGTTCGATTCCAGCTCCATGGAGCAAAGGTTGGGCCTCCTACTCCCACCCCCAGAGGGCAGTGATGCCCCCCCCAAAAAAAGATAATGTCACACTGAGTAAAATAAGTCAGTCACAAAAGTACAATTATTACATGATTCTAGATATATAGATAGCCAGTGTATGGATTACATTTTAAAAATACTCACTTCACCTTGTGAATAATTATATCATGAAGTAGGAAAATCAGTTACTTTTAAAGACTTACTTTAATCTCAGCAATGATCATTGGTGTTAAGCCAAAGAACCAAGTGTTTATTATATGTATTATATATATATATATTTTTTGGGGGGGGGCACCACTGCTCTCCGGTGGTAGGAGTAGGAGGCCCAGCCCCACTGCTGGAATTGAACCTCCATCCCAGTGGGCCGCAGTCCCACGCACAACCACTATGCCACCGGTGCTCAGCCCACTATATATATTTATTGTATATATCTTCGAGCCCATCTGTAGATGGACAGCCCTTACCAGAGGGGTCACCGGGAAGGGATGAGTGAACCAGGATGCAGTAAAGCTATACGTAATAGCAACTGTATACAGATCAAAGTTCATTAATGAACCAGTACAGGTGGGAATGAGAGAGAAAAGAAAAACTATTGCTTAGCTGGAGACTACATGGCAGAATTTTGCAAAACCAATAACATACTCATTGCAAATACATTTTTTCAGTAACAGTTGCAGTTGTACATTGAAAAGGAGCATCCAGAAATTAAAACCAGATTCAGAAGAGAACATGTAACAAGGGATATCATTGCTGATGTCAAATCTTGGCTGAAAGGAGAGAATATAAGGAAGATATTTACTTGTGTTTTACTATTACAAAGCATTCAACTGTGTGGATCATAAAAAACTATGGGTATCTTCAAGGTGAACGGGAATTCTAGAACTCTTCATTTTACTCATATAGAACCTGTACATGTACCAAGAAATGTTTGTCCACATTAGCATCTATGAGTCTGGTATTCCTGGACATCTTCATGTATCTTTTTAATCAATCTTCCTATGTCTAGGAAGTTCTCTGCAAAAGGACCTCAGGTCTAAAGGATGAACACTATTTCTGTATATTTGTGCTTGGGTATTAAGTCTTACGTCTTTGCTTACTTCTCTCTTCTTTTAATCCCCTTTAAGGGAAAAAGTGATGCACATAGAACCCAAGTAGACTCCTCTTGCATTAAATCAGAGGCGTGACCTGATTACACAATTGTGTCCCACACTAATCCCCTTACAATTGACCGATAGTGTGGCGGTCATGTGCTTATGTTAATTCCATGATTGAGATGTAGGGATGGAGTCTAGCCTTTAATCTGGAGATAGCCATTGAGTAGCCAGGGAGGCCTCCATGTGGACATGACTTTCTCCTGAGACCTCTGGGAAATATCGCAGTATTTCCCTCGTGGAGATGAGAAGCTATCTCCCCAGTTGTTGGGAATTAGTCTCAGAGCCAACAAACTACAGACAAGACAAGATTGCAGCATCCGAGAAGCTGAAGGAGCCAGAGGAGAAGCCACACGGCTTTACCCTGATGAAACCAGACCTCGGAAGCTGGAGAAACCACATGGAGACCCCTGTCAGCGATGAGTTTCTTCTACCACTACTGGATGCTGTTGATGGACCCTGAGCCCTGGAAGCAAGGAGCCATGACGGGACCCCTGCCAGCACCAGGACTCTGCACCCTCTGGCCTGTAACTTCGTGAGTCTGAAGGAGACTTTATAGACTGGTATCGGGCTTATGGGCTAAAATCGGACTTATGACTTTGTACTGGACTGGATTGGGATGCTTTTTTTTTTTTTTTTTTTTTTTTAGTTTTAGGCATCACTGCCTTCTGGTGGTGGTCATGGGAGCTACCCAGCCTTGCTGTTGCTGGATTTGAACCGCCAAGCCCGTGGGCCACAGTTCCGTACTCAACCACTTATGCCACTGGGGCTCAGCCCGGGATGCTTTCTTAATGTCCTATTCCTCTTATATATAAATCGTACCCTTATATCCATATGTGAGTCCATGTATTTGTTTCTCTAGTCTACCTGGACTAACACAGATAGAAGTAGATCATATCATGGATGTTGATCTCATCAGTGCAGAAATGATACTTTACATATTACAAAACTGCCAAAGCACTGAATATCATTACCCAGCCACACTGACACATATTTCAATGGGAAGGGATGTGTGTGTGTGACACACTTCAATCCAAAACAATCCATTTATCTTCAAGTCATCACCTTTTAATCATTGCCATGAGTCTTTTTTATTTAGTAAATTAAATTTTTAACTAAAAGATACACATCATAAGGCACTTGAAATTTTTCGCTGGCCAGGGGATAATAATCAAAAGAGATATTTTCTGTAACTAGACATCTGTTGAACCAAACTTCCTTTTATGCTATAGAAACCATCCTTTTTGTTCTAGATGGCTGTCCACCTTACTCTTCTAATATTATTTCCTCTAGGAGAATTATCCAGAATATTAGGTGGCTTGTTATTGACCTCCAAGTCTAATGCCTCTAAGCTTAAACATCAGTACTTAAAACAAAAACCATATTATTATTTCATGATTCTATGGTTTGACTTGAGTTTTGCTGTGTTGTTCTGCTGGTGTTGCTTCTCAAGTCTCAGAAAGTTGCAGTCGTATAGCAGACGCTTGCCAGTAATAAGACTGTATCTTTCTGCTTCCCCAGGTAATAAGAGATTTTCTTTTCCCTGTGGTTTCTTGGGTGTCCTCACAGCATGACAACTGAATTCCAAATAGAGTTCCAAAAAACAAAACAGTTGTTGCCACTCCTCTTAAAGACTAGGTTCAGTATTGGTATGACATCATTTCTACATTTTCCTATGATCACAGGGTAACATGAACCACCAGGTCAGATTCAATATGGGAGGGGACTTCCCCAGTATATAAATACCACTTCATTGAGAGTCACCTTAGGATACCATCAGGATTTCTCCTGGCTAGTTCATTCCCAGCATAGTAAACGATAAAATTTGCTGATTCAAAGTGGCTGATTCAAAGTCCACTTTGCTCACTCATGCCTAGATGAAATGTATTCCATTTCATTTTTTACAGCTTCTAATTTTCCTAGATTCATACTTCGTACTTTCTAAGTTTCAGTTACTAATTGATGTTTGCAGCTACTTTTCTTTCTTTCTTTCTTTCTTTTTTGAGTCATATCCTGTGAACAAATCAAGGCTTCATTCCCACAGACTTTTTTCCCTCCATGTTGTTATGGCTGACTCTACTTTGAGGAAGAAGCTCTTCTTCAGTCATATTGTCAGTGTCTTCCCACCTGAAAGCCTTATCTTTGGCCAGTGATCTGATGCCTGTCATGGGGTTTTCTATATATGATGATATTTCAAATCAATCCATATGATTTTTTTTGGGGGGGGGGCATCACTGCCCTCAGGTTGTGGGAGTAGGAGGCCCAGCCTTTGCTCGAACCTCCATCCCAGGGGGCCGCAGTCCCGCGCACAACTACTATGCCACCAGGGCTCAGCAATCCATATGATTTTCAGTGACTAATTTCTTGAAAGTGGATGGCTTATTCATTCTTTGAAATCTGTTCTTTGTCTGGTAGCTTTGCTGAAATGTTTACTTAAAGTGACTCTGCTGGCATTTGCAATACCAGTGACATAACTTCCAGCATTACAGTAAATTGACAAATGGCTTATCTGCAGATCACATACATATTTTGTGTGCTTACTACTGTTAAATGACCAAACGGTTTTAAGACATATAGGTACAAAGTGTTATGTAATTACAGAAGGCAAAATGCCTACATTTGTTGGTGAGAAAAAGAACAATCTTGCAGGAAAGGATATTTCTAAGCTCAATCCTGAATGATGAACTGTCTCCCTTTTAGCTTGAGCAGGGCAGTGCATGCATGCAATCACTGAGGCATGAAGAACACAAGAATGATTGGGGAATGTGGTAATTTAAGGGTTGCATGTGAAAATAGAGGAGTTTGCCAGCAGTAAAACTGGAGAGGAAATCTGAAACTTTTTTTTTTTAAGACAGGTCCTATTTTACTTATGTTATGGAATACATGTCAGGAGTCAGGTGTTAGAATCAGCTGCCTGAGTTCAAATGCATTGTGTGGACAACCATGAGGTTGTTTACAAATATTTGCACTCCTCTATCCTCTGTATCCTTGTACATTAGGTGTGGCTACACTCTTTGCTAAAGAGAGGTAAACGGTTGAGTAAGCAGATGAATAGGCAGAAGCTTTAGCAATCAGAACAGATTTATGACATGCTCTCTCTCTTCCTCAGGGACTATGGAGACACACCGTAGTTTGATATCAGCCTTCACCCATCCCTCTTTGAGCCTGTGCTTTTCACTTCTTTTACATCTCAAAAAGATTGATTCAAAATACAGCGTAATCTTGTCTCACCATCCTCCCTTCTAGGGAGCATTCTGACTGTACTTGCTCAAAGTGTTCTTCCTGCCCATAGCATTCTCAATATTTTTACCAACACCATAATCCAAAGGCATCAATTCTGCTGTCTTTCTTGTTGTTCAACCTTCACATGCATATAAAACTATTGACGATACCATGGCTTGGATCAGGTGTGCCCTAGTCTTCAAAGACTCAAGCCCCATGGCATTAAGATTTTCAAGAGGTCTTGTGCAGCATATTTGACCAATATATCTACTTTCATCAACATTGATTATGGATCCAAGCAAAATGAAATCTGGGAAAAATCTAATTTTTTTTTGTATATCACAATGTTGTCAAATGTTCCAGTTGTAGGAATTTTGTTTTCTTTACACTGAGTTGCAATCCACACTGAAGACTGCAATCTTTGATTTTTATGAGCATATGCTTTATTTCTTTTTTTGCTTTCAGCAAGTAAGTTGTGCTTATCTTAGGTGGTTAATAAGCCTTCCTCCAACCCTGATGCTGTGATGTTGGTTCTTCTTCATATAGACCAGCTTCTTAGAGTATTTGCTCATCAAATACATTGAATAAGTATGGTGAAAGGTTACAATTCTGACACACCCTGTAGCTGGAGCATGGTTAGAACTTGGATACAAATAAAAACTTCAATATACACATTCGAGGTCAAAATAATCTGTACGCAGGTGTTTTGATATCAAGCAGACATCCTTGAAAAAAGAATGTTATAATTCAGTTTGCTTGGTCTCTGTTCTTTGCTTTGTAATTTATATTTTTACAGCACCTGGTTTCTTAGATAATGTTGTTCCAAGAATGTTATTTATCAAATTTTTAAAAATTCTGAGTAAATACAACGTAGCTAGAACTTGGACAGAAATAAAAACTTCAAGGATACACATTCAAGGTCAAAATATTCTGCAAACAGATGTTTGGATGTCAAAGACTCACAAACGCTCTTTGATAAAGAATGTCTAGCCTGGAGTTTGTTTTGGACTGTCCTTTGCCTTGTAGATTATATTTTTATTGCACCTGGTTTTTTAGACGATGTTGTTCAAAGAATGTTACTTATCAAATTTTAAAAATTCTGAGTAAATGCAATCAGTCACTTATTCCCAAATTTAAGTATGAATAAAAGAAAGGACACAGCTCAGTTCTGGATGGCATGCTGGAGCAAGCTCCAGTCCTCTGCTTAGATCCACTCTGTGTGCTTCTCGTTCCTCTGCGTCTCCGTTCATTTACAACAATATTTGGTATTCGAAACAGGAGTACCCAAAGGAACAATAGAAGGACTCACAGAACCAAGATGGTAAAGTTACATGAATACTGCAGCTGACCTTGGCAAAAGTCAGAGTCATAGGAAATTCTGTATCTACAGAATTTGCACTATCTACCTATTTGCACTTGTCTGATTAGGTACGTTGGAGTACTTGCAGAGGAGAACAGGCCCAAGTATTAATTAATAATTCCCAAGGAATTGTCATTGATTGGAGCCCTTCATGTTCTGCTTGGGTTAAATCTAGTGCAGTAGATCTTAAACAGTGTTCTCGTAGCCACATGATTGGCACAAAAGCATCAGAGCCTATTGTTTGCCAAGGGGGAGGATTTTCTCCTCCCAGTCCTCATATGATAGGGGAACCCCTCCAAAGTCATTTATGGAAAATGGGCACTGCCTTGTTCCTTCTTAGAAGATGGATTGGGAACAGTACTAATCATCCATTAAATTACACCTTGTCCTTCACAGTTACTACAACCTGATATGTCCAAGTTTGTGTGTGTTTACCATATCTTTTTATGAAAGAATCTGTCAATTGGAACTATTCCTCTGGAGAAATTAAATGTAGTAATTGTTCGTTTCTTACATGTTTTAATTCTTCTATTTCCTTTAATCATAGTAGTGGAAGTATATATATTTTGAGAGCAAGAGCAGGAATATGGATGCCTACTCAATTGTCTCGGCAATGGAAAAGTTCTCCTACTTTAGTTTTAATTGACAAATTGACTAACTTATTTTTAAGAAAATCAAAGTGACTTTTAGGAATTTCAATAGTTGCAATTTTAGTAATTATAGCGATTACTACTACTGCAGGATTAGCTTCACATCAGTCTGTACAAACTACTACTCTCTGAGATTTTGTGATCCACTCAACAACATATTGATCAGCAAATTCATGAACAATTGGCTGATTTATCTCAAACATTTCTTCTTTTGGGAGATCAGATTAATAGTATTAAGCAACATATAAATTACAATGTGATTGGAATCATATATCCATATGTGCTATACTTGTGATTTAAAATGATACTCTGTTTCCTTGGGATTGTGTTAAAGGACATCTATTGAATTATCGCAATCTATCACAGGATAGTTTGCAATTACAATATCACATACAGGCGACTTATAAAAAACAAATGGAACAGACTGATGGCACTCAAGTGCTTGACAGTGTTTTGCAAGGTCTCCATCAACTTACCCCTATTCTCTCTCTTAAGACTATCACTGGCTCTTTCTCAGCATTGCTTTTGCTCATGATTTGTCTTTGTTTGGTCTTTTATGTAGTCTCCTGAAAAATCCTCGACAAACAAAAACCTAGAGACAGAAGAAATGCTGCCTTTGCCATATATTCTCTTCATCTGGATGTTATTAAAAAAAAGTGGGAGGCAAGGAATGTAGCTGGAGCATGGTTAGAACTTGGATACAAATGAAAACTTCAATATACACATTCAAGGTCAAAATAATTTGCAAGCAGGTGTTTTGATACCAAGGAGACATCCTTGAAAAAAGAATGTTATACTGGAGTTTATTTGATCTCTGTTCTTTGCTTTGTAGATTATGTGTTTACAGCATCTGGTTTTTTAGATAATGTTCCAAGAATGTTACTTATCAAAATTTTTTAAATTCTCAGTAAATGCAACCAGTTGCATATTCCCAAATTTGTATGAATAAAAAGAAAGGACACAGCTCAGTTCTTTGCTACATGCCTGAGCAAACTGTAGCCCTCTGCTTTCTTATAGATTCATTCCACGTGCTTCTCATTCCTCGGCATTTCTGTTCATTTATAACAACACACACCTTTTCTGATTTTAAATCATGCAATATATTCCTTGGTTCTGAATTGAATATTGTCTCTTGCTCTATATTCAGGTTAAACAGCATAATTAAGTGTTGTGGAATTCCCATTCTTAGCATTATTATCCATAACAACCCTATAATACAGAATGGAACTATCCCATAAGGTTTCCAAAGCTGTAAATAATTGTAGAAGCCAACTGCCATATCCCTTTCCCAAATATTGGCTGGTTGGTTCAAATTGTGGACCTTTTGGTTAGCAGCCAAGTTCTTAACTACAGATTAGCTTTCAAGGTTTGAAAATCTTTCTCTGGGACCATTTGCCAATAATCTTGTCCTCAAGAATTTGAGTGTTGGCCATGCCCTCTGAATTCTATGTGGAGGTCCCTCAGTCCTAGAATTCAGTTCCACTGGTCACTGGTAAAGCAACTCTCTTCCTTTGGTTTGGGCAGCCCTATTCTCCTAGTCCATCTGAATGGAGACACTATTCCTTTGGCTCTGGTAGGCCCTGTTCATCTTCCCTCCTGGACATAGCAGCTCCATCTGCTTGTCCAACACACCTTAATGGTAAATCTGACATTCTGGAACATAATTAGCAAAGAGTCAACTTTTTGAAACTCAAAAGTCTATGGCCCCATCCACCCTTTGCGATCCAATACTATGATCTTACTATTTGAAATTAAAAAGACCTTGCTTCTAATGTTCCTTTCAATAGTTCTGCTGCCCCAAGGTGCTCCTGCGATGAGCCTTCTATTTTCTTGGAGGATAACAGATGTGGTTCCTTTAGACTGTTTCTTGCCTGTGGAATGATAAGAGGAGAGTTCTTTCCATTTGTTCTTTGTCCTCTTCAGTCTGTGTTGATGGGTTTTCTTCTGCCGTGGTTGGTAAAATCCATCAGTCACATTCTTAATTTCTTTCACGAAAGTTTAAGTAGCCATGTTTTTGTGAACATTCTAGGACTTGGGTCCTTAGTTTGTACAACAGAATTTTCCAAATCCTTAAATTTTGTTTTCATTTTACACTGGTCATTTGTAAATCCATCTGTTTCTTCTAGTATTTTATTATAAGTAACAAGCAGAAACCATGCAGCCCCTATAGCATTTTGCTTAGAACTTTCATCAGTCAGCTATCCAAGTTCATCGCTTACAAGTTCTACCTTCCTCTAAATATTTGAACACAATCCTGATAAGTTCTTTGCCACTTCCTCAAAAGCATTACTCTTCCTCCATTGTCTAATCACATGTATAACAATTTCTTTTTGAAACTTGTAATTTGAATTGGGTGGGACACCAGTTTATTTTAAAAGCTTCTCCAAATATCCATATTTCTTGAAACATAAGATCTTCTCAATAGCTCTCATTATTTCCTTCTTTTTTTTTTTTTTTTGGCATCACTGCTCTCCGGTGGTGGGAGTAGGAGGCCTAGCCCCACTGCTGGAATTGAACCTCTGTCCCAGTGGGCCGCAGTCCTGCACACAACCACTACACCACCGGGGCTCAGCCCTTTTTTTTTTTTTAAGTTTTTGAGACTATACTATACCCATTACCCAATTCCAAAATCACTTCTACATTTTATACTGATTTCTACTATGCTGATTCTAAAATATGCAACCTCCAAATCAGTCAGAATCATGGCCCAGGCAAGTTGACACACAACCTTAATCATCACAGATCCTCAGCCACCAAAGCAAGACGACGCTGAGCAGGGAATTCTGTAGGGATCTTAAAACATCATGGGGTATAGTGGTCATTTTTAAAGCCAATATAGAAAACCAGTTTTTCCCCTCCCTTAACTAATTATGTGTTTTCCTAGTATATAGTCTTAACTTGGAATTGGAGAATCTGATTTTAAATATTGATTACTTGCTATCTCTATAACACTCGACAAACCTTTTAGACTTTTGGAACTATAGTTTCTTGTGTCTAAATTGGTGACAATAACTCCTATCATCCAGGACCCTAAAGGGCCCTGATAGTGTAGTGGGTTACATGTTGAACTGCTAATCACCAGGTCAGCAGTTCAAGCCTACCAGTCATTCTGTGGAAGAAAGATATGGCTTTATACTCTCATACAGATTTATTACCTTGGAAATTCAATTAAGTAGTTCTATTTTGTTCCATGGGTCAATTCCAAATCACTATGAGTTACAATTAACTTGATAGGAATAAGTTTGGCTATTTAAATTTTCAGGATCCTTGTAAGCAATGCCTGGCATGCTAGTGGTAGTCAGTTGGCTAATGGATTTAGGTATGTCTGCAAAGAGTGAGTATCAAGAGAGTAATTTTGGAGGGTTCCAGCTAGAAATAATAGCAAACACATTGATGGTAGGAGGCAGGACAAGACTTCCAAGCTGTAAGTACTCTATGGTTTTCATTTCTTTTTAGAAATAGCTGTGAATGTGGACCCACTATAAGAATATAAGCTTTTTAATACAGCTAAGCTCTCAAATAGACAAATGGACTTTTTAGATTTCTTAAGGTGTTGATAGAGCTGGATATCTCTTGAGAAAACAGGGTAAGTTATTCTAAAAGAAGCCAGGTAGGCAGTTAGTAACCATTCCAAAATGATCAAGGAGGCCTTTCACCTATGGAGAATTTAAAATTTCATAAAAAAAAACTCTCCCCAGTAGCTACATGTTTAAGTCCAGGTAGACTACAGGAACAAATTCATAGACACATATGTGTATAAGAAAGAGCAATTGGCTATTGAGAAAGCATCCTAGCCAAGGCCAAATCAAGTCTGTAAGTCCCATATTCGCCCATATGTTCAGTACCAATCTATAAATTCTTCAAACTCATGAAACACATGTATTGACACTGAAGGCAGGAAGATCACAGGTCAGTGGGTGGAAAGTTTTGTGGATCTAGTGGTGGTATAAACATCCTAATGCTGGCATGGGTCTCTGTGTGACTCCGCTAGCTCCAGGGCTCTAGCAAGCTCCATGTGTCTTGTCATCAGAAATTTGAAGCAGAGTGTGTGGGTCTGGCCCCCAAATGAGGCCACCAAGCTGTGACCTGATTGACAGGCTAAACTCCACCCCTTGACTCTTAATAGTCTCAAGTTGACACCAGATTATGTAACTACCACAGACCACCCCATGTCAACTTGACACTTAAAAAAAAAAACATTTTATTGAATAGGGCTCTTACAGCTCTAATGACAATCTATATATCAACTGTAACAAGCACATTTGTTCATTTGTTGCCATCATTATTTTCTTGACATTTACTTTTTATTGAACCCTCAGTGTCAGCTCTTTTTTCCCCCTTCACCCTGATCCCCATCCTTGTGGCCCCTTAATATATCATAAATTATCATTTTCATATCTTACATCAGGGGTCCTCAAACATTTTAAACAGGGGTCCAGTTCACTGTCCCTCAGATGTTGGAGAGTCAGACTGTAGTTAAAAAAAAACCCAACTATGAAAAATTCACTGCGGTCTTGGGATGAGTTAGCTGGTAAGCAGGACAGGCAGCTGTGGCAAAAAACACAGTGGGCCAGATAAATGTACTCGGTGGGCTGCATGTGGCCCACAGGACATAGTTTGAGGACCCCTGTCTTACATTGACTGCTGTCTCCCTTCCCCCACAGTTTCTGTTGTTCATTCCCCAAAGATGGGGATGCGGTGCTGCTTTAATTGGAATTGGTTCACTCTTCCTCCTCTTGTTGCCCCACCTTTCCCTACCTCCCCTTCTCCTTCCCCCCTCCTTCCCCCTACCCTGCTAGTATTGCTATTCCCATTCCTGTTCCTGGATTCCATGTGTCGTAAGTTCTGTCTTATCTATACCTATGTACATACTCCATTCTAGCCTGCAGTGAAAGGCAGTAGGGGGTTCATGATAAGGGTGAGAAAGCCTCGAGGAACCAGGGGAATATTGTGTTTCACTGGTGCTTTACTGCACCCTGATTGACTCATCCCTTGCCTGTAACTCCTCTGTGAGAAGACATCCCATTGTCTACAGATGGGCTTTGGGACTCCGCTCCAACCACACTCATTCTCAACAATACGGTTTTTGGTTTGTTTTGGATCTTCTAGTGCCTGTTACCCAATCCGGACGATCTGGGATCACCTTATGATCGCACAGGCTGGTGTGCTTCTTCCATATGGACTTGTTGCTTCTCTGTTAGATGGCCACTTATTAAACTTCAAGTCTTTAAGACCCCAGATGCTATCTCAATTGAAAGCCAGACACCATCCATTTTCATCACCACATTTGCTTATGTACCCATTTTGCCTTCAGCAATTGTGCTGGGAAGGTAAGCTTCTCAGAAGGCCAGGTTATTAGAACAAATTGACACCTACAAACTACTCTTTAGTTGTATGTAATTTTTAAATAAAATTACATCTGTACCTAACAAGATAAAACTAAGATGCATACAATTAAAAAATATGTCACCCTCATTTAAACATAACATTCTATAAGTGAACAAAAGTATTCTATACTTACATGAACAACTGCACAATAATCTTATTCTATACTTACATGAACTGCACAATAATCCTATGAACATATTCACCCAGCTACAGAAGTTTGTAAGCCAGCCACTTCAAGGTCTGTTTGTTGACTTTTAGGAGCGTTTTCCAGTAGAGTCTGATGGGATGCCACACCCTGGCCCCAAAGTCTATTTTTGGTATTCCCTCAGGACTTCCTTGCTCTGCTCCCCTTGCTGTTCTGTTGCACATCCTTAGTGTTTTGCCTCTGTGTGGTGGGATAAGATTGGGAGCAGTTCCCACACTGTGTTGTGCCCTGTAGTAGAGCTATGAGTCAGTGCAGGATGTCATTGTGATGGGCAGGTTTGTTATGCCAACATGGCCACAGAAGATTGGTGGGTCTGTTGTGACGGCACGACCAATGAATACATGGGATGAATTGAAGGACAGAGCTAGGAAGGGATCAGTGAGTCCCGCCCTTTCTCTCTCGCTGACTTTCGGATCTTCGGACTAGACAGCTGCTTTTTTCGTCCTGTGCCTCGACCTCCAAGCAACACTACTCGTGGGACACCTAATTGTGGACTGTGGAGCTGTGAGTGGAGGTTCCTTCAAGCCCTACTTTGGAACGCTTCTGGGACCTACATGTCTTGAACTGGGGACTGCTGGAATCTGTCATCTGGCTCACTGTTGGCGACCTGCTCTGCTGTTTGCTGCCTGTGACCAGATATCCTGAATTGCTCTTCAGAGGACTACTCAGCGGCCCTCAAGACTTAAAGGACTGCCACTCTTCTAGCTGTCTCATGTAAGTGAGTAGCACCGAGCAATTTGTACTGCTTTATAGATTACTTAACTGTTTCTTATCTGGTATACTCTTCTTTCTATATAAATATATAAAGAGAATTATCAGTGTCCTGGTTTTATTTCTCTAGAGAACCCTCTCTAACACAGTATGTTTCATAGTGGGGCTGGCCATATGGTCTCCTCTGTGCAATGGCTGTTCTGAGTGGGGATATCATCCTCAGGGCTTGGTGGACCAGAATGTGCTCCACTCTCTTCCTCCCCCTTCATTTCCTCCTGTTCCAGTCTGGGTATGGTAAGCCAGTTCCTTTTCCTCACCAAAAGGTCTAGTGTAGTTCTCTGCGGCACACACTTCTAGGGTGGGGGTCAGGCTGGTTCTTGTTTGGGCCAACCCTGTAGTCCAGTCCTTTCATGGATTCCTTCATGTGTAGGTTGCCCTCCTGGTTTGGCACATCCTGGTTTGGTGGGGTCTGTATGCCTATTCCAATTCTGTGGAGACACAACCACTACTCTTCCCCTTGGTGAGTTAGTGCCCTGTACCCCCCATATTATCATCTCAGTTTCTCTCCACTTGCATTCGCCCTCCTTGCTCCCCCCTCTTTGTGTTGGACTCACATGTACCTCTGTGGGCTTGGTCTGACCTCCCTGAGTACCTATGATTCTACCCATATATGTGAGTTAAGTGTTTTTCTTCTATTCCTGCAGTGCTGATTGCACTTACCCCCAGGGGACTCATATTATACTTGTTCTTTTGAGATTGGCTTACCTCGCTTAACATGATTCCAACTCTTCCCATGAAATGACCTGTTTCATTTAATCATCCGTGCTTTTTACAGTGCTACATAGTACTCCCTTGTGTATATGTGCCAGAGTTTACTAACCCACTCATCTCTCAATGGCAACTTAGGCTGTTCCCAAGTCTTTGTGATTATCCTCCAATCTACTCAAGCAAGGGTAGCATGAGTTGGGGACCAGCTCTATGATAGCTAAGTTCCAAATTATTCATTCTTGTCTGCTCTGGAAGGTTGGTGTAGGGAGGGCTGGAAAAAAAGAGGAGCTGATACCAAGGGCTCAATTGAAATGTCTAGAAAATAATGATGGCAACATTTGTACAAATATGCTTGGGACAATTGATGTATGGATTATTAGAGGAACTGTAAGAGCCCCAAATAAAACGATCTTTTAAGGAAAAAAATTCATCTGGGTCCTTTAAACAGTTTCCCTTTGCTAATGCTGGCTGACTCTTAGTGACACTATAAGACAGATTAGAAGTGCTCCCAGAGGGTTTCCAGGTCTATAATCTTTACAGAGGCAGACTACATCTCTTTATCCATGGAAAGACTCGGGTAGGAACCACTAGCCATACACCAGGACATGTCAGTAGAAGGGACTCTATAGAAAAAGGAGAACTCTTTTCTATTTCTAGTATGACGTGCTTTTCAGATTCCAGAGAAGCACTTATTTTCTCCACTGTTTCATAGTGTTTTGTGTGTGTGTATTCTGAACAGCACAAAAACTCTGCCCCATTTAGTGGTCTGGGACCCTCAGACCAAGGCACACCCCAAAATATTCTGGATTCCTACAGAGTAGTTTCCCAACTCCTGGTTTCAGCAGTGTAGAGCTCCGCTTCCACTTTACTTTCCCACTGATCCATTTTGTTCTGCTTCCTTAGCAATCTGAGAACATTTCTGACCTGCGTAGCCAAACTTGTCAGCCATTCAATGGGCTGCAACCATATCTTCTCGATAAGGTCTAAACTTCCTTTCAACTTTGTCCTTCCTTGGTTATCTCCCCCTCAGTCCTACAGAACCCATTTGAGTAATGTTCCATTTTTACAGCTAGTCTTCTATCATAACAATAATTCTTCATAGTAAGTTTCCCCTATTTAAATTTCTATGTGGTTTCTGTCTCTGGATTTAACCATGAGTGATACATATAGCATCAGCACACTGGACAGTATTATATGACTGCTGCAGTGATGATATAGATGCATTCATGGACACAGAACTATGTTATGGATGAAGTTGTATGATAAAATGAGATGTGTAAAACTGTATGTGTATAAACATAGAGAGAAGACTAAAAGGATACATAGAAATTGCTGACAGGGATCACTTAGAGGTGGTAGGAATTTAGATGAGTTTTCTTTGTTGTTGTTGTTAGGTGCCAGAGACATGGTTCTGACATGAGTAACATGTATAACAGAATGGAGCACTGCCCAGTCCTGCACCATCCTCACAATTGTTCCTATGCTTGAGTTCTTTGTTGCAGTCACTGTGTCAATCCATCTTGTGGATGGTCTTTCTCTTTTTTCACTGACCCTCTACTTTATGATGTCCTTCACAGACCAATTTCACTGGACAACATGTCTTAAGTATGTAAGATGAAGTCTTGTGATCCTTGCATCTAAGGGTCATTCTGGCCATACTTCTGAGAGAGATATTTGCCCTTTTAGCAGTGCATGGTGCTCTCAATATTCTTTTCTGACTACAATTCAAAGGCCTTAATTCTTCTTCAGTCTTCCTTATTCAATGTCCAACTTTCACATGTGTATGAGACATTTGAAAATATCATGGCTTGGGTCAGGTGCACATTAATCCTCAAAGTCAGACCCTTACTTTTTAATACTCTTAAGAGGTCTTTTGATTACTCATGCTGCTTTCATGAGTACTGATTGGAGATTCAAGCAAGACAGAATTCCTGGCAACTGTGGTAGTTACTTAATCTGGTGTCAATTTGGAACTTTAGAGAATTAAGAGTGAAGGGGTGGAGTCTAGTCTGTCAAGTGAATCCTAGCCAATGAAGCCTCTATGTGAGCATGGACTTCTCCTGAGAATTCTGGCAAATCCTCATTTTTCCTCCTTCGAGGTGGGAAATACTTTCTCTATTCACTCTGTGAGATATTCTACTGAAAAGACACATGGCACTATGCCCTGGGAGGTGCAGAAGCCATGTGGACCTACCCTGATATAATCAGACCTCTGGGCCTGGAGAAGCCACAAAGAGATCCCTCCCAGTACTGAGATGCTTACAACACCATTGGATAGAGAATACTCCTAACCCATTGGCCTGTGATCCTCCTGCGTTTGGCATCATTGCATGTGTTTTGTGAGTCTGAAGAGTACTTTATAGATAGGTATTGGAAAAATGGGCTAATATCAGACTTATGGACTTGATCTGGACTGGACTGGGATGTTTACTCAATATTTGATTGCTTTTGTTTATAAACCTCGTTCTTATTCACTTATGAGTCCCTAGGAACTTGTTTCTCTAGTCAACCCAGACTAACACAGCAACATAAACTTTTACTCTATTTATTATGATGTTACCCCTTGGTTCAGGAATGAGGACTTTAGTCTTCTTTACTGTGATGGGTAGGTTTGTTATGCCAACATGACCACAGAAGATTGGTAGATCTGTTGTGACAGCACAGCCAATGAACACACGGGAGGAATTGAAGGGCAGAGATAGGAAGGACTCAGCGAGTCCCACTCTCCCTCTTGCTTTTGGATCTTTGGACCAGCTAGCTGCTTTGTTCATCCTGTGCCTCGACCTCCAAGCAACACTACCTGTGGGATCCCTAATTGTGGACTGTGGAGCTGTGAGTGGAGGTTCCTTCAAGCTCTACTTCACCATGCTCCTGGGATATACATCTCTTGAGCTGGGGACTATTGGACTCTTTCATCTGACTGACTGTTGGTGACCTGCTCTGCTGTTTGTTGCCTGTTACCAGATAGCCTGAATTGCTCTACAGAGGAATATCAGTGGCCCTCAAGACTTGAAGGACTGCCAGTCTTCTAGCATCTCACGCAAGTGAGTTGCACTGAGCAATTTGTACTGCTTTATAGATTAGTTGACTGTTTATTTCACATCTTATATACCCTTCTCTCTATATAAATATATAAAGAGAATTACTAATGTCCTGATTTTATTTCTCTATAGAACCCTCACTGACACATTTACATTGAGCTGTATCCATACTGAAGGCTTCAATCCTTGATCTTCATCAGCAAGTACTTCAAGTCCTCCTTGCTTTCAGCAAACAAGTTTCTGTTATGTGCATATCATACAATTGTTAAAATCCTTCCTCTAGTCCTATTGTCACATTTTTCTTCACACAAACCAAGCAGCTTCTCTGATTATCTGCTCCTCATGCAGACTGAATAAATATGGTGAGAGGCTACAGCTCTGTTGCACACCATTTCTAATCATAAACCATGCAGTATTCCCTTGCTCTATGCACACAACTGCCTCTTAATCCATGTACAAATTCTATATCAAATGTTCTTTGTATCTTCAATATTTTTTATTTTATTTTGTTTTTTATTTTGTTGGCATCACTGCCTCTGGTGGTCATAGACACCACCCAGTGCCCCTGAGAGCCACTGCTGGATTTGAACCACCAAACCCACGGGCCGCAGTTCCGCACTCAAGCACTTACGCCACCGGGGCTCAGCCCCTGTATCTTCAAAATTTTAATGTTTTTGTTAAGCATGTAAAAATTTCCTAAGAAGCTTCTTTTTCCTACTTTGTTTTTCTCTTTCTCTTTATTGATTTTTATTTGGGGGGGCATCACTGCCCTCTAGTGGTCGTAGGAGCTACCCAGCCTTGCTCCTGGAGAGCCGCTGCTGGATTTGAACCACTAAGCCCATGGGCTGCAGTCCCGCACTCAACCACTATGCCACTGGGGCTCGGCCCCATATCTTTCTCTTTAATAAACTTGCTCTTTAATTTAAAAAAAATTCCTAAGGCAACAAAGTTAATTTTTCTTAAAATTAACTTAAAATTCTACACATGATGACAATCCCTTAGTTTAAAAGATAAATTCTCCTCCTCCTTTTTCTTTTGTCATTCTACACACAAATTTTGTCATTTAGTTAGTCTAAATTTCTTGATTACTTACATATGGGTCTTCTTGCATATAATAATCCCTCTTGCTATTTTTGGCTATTCTCCAATTCAAGACAAAACATGCATGTGTTAGTCTGGGTAGACTAGAGAAACAAACTCATAGACATGCATATGGATATAAGGGAAAGGTTTATATACAAGAGGAATGGAACATTGAGAAAGCCTTCCAACCCAGTCCAGTTCAAAGTCATAAGTCTGATATTAGCCCATATGTCTGATACCAGTCTATAAAGTCTTCTTCCGACTCACAAAGTTACAGGCCAGTGGGTGCAGAGTCCTGGCACTGGCAGGGGTCTCCTCATGGCTCCTTGTTTCCAAGGCTCAGGGACCATCAGCAGTATCCATTGGTGATAGAAACATCTCAGCTCTGGCAGGGGTCTCTCTGTGACTTTTCTGACTTCAGAGGTCTCGTTCCATCAGGGTAAGGCCATGTGGCTTCTCCTCCAGCTCTTCCGGTTCCTCGGATGCTACCTTCTTGTCTTGTCAGTTGAGCGACTCCCAACAACTGGGGAAAATGGTCTCTCATCTCCATGAGGGAAATACCAAGAGACTTCCCAGAATTCTCAGGAGAAAGTCATGCCCACACAGAGGCTTCATTGGCTACTCAATGACTATCTCCAGATTAACTGGCTAGACTCCACCCCTACAGCTCAGTCATGAAATTGACATAGGTATATGACCGCCAGAATGCATGATGGGATTAAATTAGTGTGCTGACTGGGGAAAATAAGTAGCTAGATCTTTCTTCCTAGTCCAATTTACTCTCTAGGCCTCACTGAAACCCTTTCAGCATCACACAAGCTTCCATTGACAGACAATCAATCTCTAAACTTCAGATATATTGGACGTGATTCAATTTAGGTCTCTTTCTAATATGTAAGAACTCTATATTTGAATGCTAATGCCCTCTCCTATAATTTTCCCTGGAATAGCTTAATCGTTCACAAGTGGCCTAGTCTAAAATTTCCTCCTGTCATCCTATTGCCCAATTTGTGGCCCTTAAATTTTGTGGGTGAAAGAACACAGAGAACTGCACACAGTGCAGAACACAGAAAGAACATAGAAGAACACAGTGAAGTGGAGTGGTCTGTATAAGCTACGAGGTAAAGCTGAACGATTTCAACCATAAATGAGAACCAGACTTGTATCAGATAATGCTGTTGTCCACAGTGCTGGCTTTGTATTTTTATTTTATCTCCGTGTTTTTCAAAAGTCAATGTACATTGGCATCACCTAGGAAATATGTCATCAAGATTCTGATTCTAAAGCTCTGGAGTGATGCCTGAGAGTCTGCATATCAAACCTGATCCCAGGAGACAGATTGGTGCTGGTGCTCACATATGGCTCAGAGCTACAGGTTTCTACTTATTCTGTAACAGACTTTGGGAACAGAAGAGCAACCCTCTATCAGCATTTCAGTCAATCCCACCTCAGCGTAGACATAATACAGTTTTAATTCTGCAAACCAATCTAACTTTTGTACCCACTTGGTGCTTGGTAAACAACTCCTCACAAAATGTATTAGGGATATAATTACAAGCCCATACACACTTTCCCTATAGAGATATTCTGAGAACAAATGCTTTATGAATACAATCAAGTCTGCCTCCTTGCTTGCATTTCTCTTAAGGAGATGCATCCATGTATTATTCTCCATTACGTGTTCCAATTTTCACTCATGCCTAGTGAGGTACCATAATGGTTAAAGTGCCTGTTTTCATAATTCAACTGTATCACTTACTGAAGCACTCACCCATTTCACTATAAAATGGGAACAAAGTATCTACTGCATACAGTTGATATGTTAATACATGCAAAAATATTTGCTGGCAGCATAATTATACAAACAAGAAATTCATTCATTCAAGCAAATATTTCTGAAATTGAAGTTGCCTTTGAAGCAGAGGACAGAAAGAAGGGACCGAAGGGATTCAGAATGTATTAGATAAGATTTCTGGCCTTAGGGAAGAAAAATAAGGAGAATTATAATTCATGGCACTGCAGTCAACTGCCATAAGAAATGTACCAATAATATACTTAAGCTAATCATTATCTGCAGAGCATTCTGTTTATTATCGATCCAACATGGATGGCACTAAAACCAGATGTTACAGAGTCAATTCTGATTTATGGCAACTCCTTGTATATCAGAATGGAAGTATTCTCCATAGGGTTTCTAATAACTGATTTATTTGGCATCACTGCCCTCTGGTGGTCCTGGGAGCTACCCAGTCTTGCTACTGGAGAGTTGCTGATGGATTTGAACCTCCAAGCCCATGGGCCGCAGTCCCACTTTAACTAATTTTTTTGAAGTAGTTCACTATGCCTTTCTTCCAAAGCTGCCTCTAGTTAGCATCAAACCTCTAATTGTCAGGTAACTGCCAACTTCATTAGCAGTTTCTATAAGCTCAGGAGCTCTCACTGGTTCTGATAACTGTGCTTTCTTTTGGAGCCAAACCTTCCCTGCGATCTCAGTCTTAGGTTCAGGAAGGCAGACTCATCAGAATCCAATTTGGGCTGGTGATCTAGTGATGATTGATCAGAGAATTACACATCACTTGCTACAGCCATCTGGTCTTAAATATGCCAGAGACAACCAGGAGTATCAGAACCTGGAATTTGTTTGAAATGCGATGCTTGGACTCTGTCCCAGAGCTACTGAATAGGAAACACTGGAGGTGGAGAGGCACAATCTCTGCATTTTACTAAATATCCAGGTGATTCTGATGCATCAAAAATATTTTACCCCCCAATAAAATGATTTAAAAAGTAAAACAAATAAATAAATAAAAAAGAAAAAAGAAAGAAAGGAAGAAAGTAAAAAAAATATATTTTACAACTCGCTGTTATTGTCATAGTGATCTACTGTGGGTTTCGGAGACTGTAACTGTATGCGAGTAGAAAGTCCACTCAGGCTGAGCTCCAGTGGTGTAGTGGTTGTGTGCGGGATTGCGGCCCACTGGGTTGGTAGTTCAAATCCAGCAGCAGCTCTTCAGGAGCAAGGCTGGGCCTCCTACTCCCACCAGAGGGCAGTGATGTTCCCCCCAAAAGAAACAAACAAAAAAGAAAGTCCAGTTTTTCTCTCATGAAACTGCTGGTGGTTTCAAACTGCCAACCACATGGATCAAAATTCAACATGTGGTGATAACAATAACTATGACAAACACTAATCTGCTTTCTATGTCTGGATTTGCCTGTTCTGAAGAGTTCATCTAAATGGAATCCCATAATATATAATGTATATTGGTTTTCCTTCCACTCAGCATGTCTTAAGAATTTATCCATGTTATATCATTTATCAGTACATCTTTAACCTTTATGACCAACTAGTGTTCTTCCATAAATATGTAACATTTTGTTTGTCCATTCATCTGCTGATACGACATTTGAGTTGTTCCATATCTTGATAATTGTGAATAGTGATACTTTGAACATTTTTTGTATCAATTTTTGCTTGAATACCTGTTTTTAATTGTTTGAGGAAAAAATGTATATTCTGTGCTGACTCAAAAAAATAAACAACCTGGTATCTTAAAATCAGAACATTCAACAAATGCCGAGAGCCTACTGCAGAAGCTTAGAATGTAAAGCAGTGAAAATACAAATTGCAATGTAACAAGCATGATCCTGTACTAGGCCAGTTCAATTGGAGGAACAGATCCAGTGATGCACATGAATACATAAGAAAACTGTATATCAAGAAGTAGCTATATATCATGAAAACATCCCCGCTCAGTCCAACTCAAGTCCATAAGTAGGATACTAGTCCATAAAGCCCTCTTCAGACGGATGCAGGCAAAAGCAATTAAATTCTATAAAATAAAATTCTGATATGATAAAATTCTGATGCAGAATGCAGGAAGATCACAGGCCAGTGGGGGCAGAGTTGTGTGGACAAAAGGGTGGCAGCTGCATCCTCAGGGGTCTGGCAAGTCTCAGAGTGGCTTGCCAGCAGGACGGTGAAGAAAGAGACAGTGGGAGGTTCCCAATGTCCATCCTTCTGAGGATGGAACACACCCACCAGGAGACACCATCAGGCTGTGACTTGATTGACAAAGCTACACTCCACCTTACACTTTTTTAAAAAATCATTTTATGATACAATCAAGAATTGTATCTTTTTTTTTAAAAATCATACATCGCTTTTCACAATACATAAATACACATATTTTGTCAAGTACCTTCACATGCCTGCTGCCATCATCATTCTCCAAATATCTGGTTTTCCACTTTAGTCCTTGATATCAGCTTCTCATCCTTTCCCTTCCATCCTTGATCTTCCCTCCCCCACCAACCTTCAATACTTTATAAATTACTATTGTTTTATCATATCTTACACTGCCCAATGTCTCCCCCTGTCCACTCCTCCAATGCCTGTCCTCCAGATAGGAGATTATGTGTGGATCCTTGTAGTTGGCTCCCCCTCTCTACCCCACCTTCCCTCCACCCATCTGGTAGCTCCACTCTCACTACTGGCCTCAAGGGGTACATCTGTCCTGGGTTTCCCTTATTTCCAGTTCCCATTTCTACCAGCATACCTCTTCCAGTCCAGATGGATTTATAAGGTAGAATGGGGACCATGTAGTTGGGAGTTGGGGGGAAGCCTTCAGGAACTGGAGGAAAGTTGTGTGCTTCACTGCTACCTTACTGCACCTTGACTGGCCTGTCTCCCCGCCCACCCCCGCCCCCCGACTCCCCTGTAAGGGGTGTACAATTGCCTGCAAATGGCCTTGGGTCCCCACCCTGCTCTCCCCCTCATACATAGTGATGTGATTCTTGTTCTTTGATGCTTGATATGTACTCCCTTCGACATCCCGTGGTCACACAGGCTAGTGTACTTCTTCCATGTGGGCTTTGCTGCTTCTGTGCTAGATGGCACTTGTCTGGAGCCATCCAGCCCGGACATGCTTGACCTTGCTACAGTCACTAGTCTGAACTCTGTTACTGTTTGTTGCCTGAGCTTAAACTGTAACTGTAAACTGTAAACAGTAACTGTAAACTGTTAACTGTAACTGTAAACAGCCCCTTT
>PVJH01028254.1:0-27544 GCA_004026705.1 Nesogale talazaci
CCCCCCCCCCAATTTCCCAAGCTAGAATCTTTGCAGTAGCAGACCACAAGGCTTTTCCTTCCTTTGAGCCACTGATGGTCTCAAATGACCCCTTTTGAGTAGTTGCTCAGTGTTTAACCTTGGTGCCACCCAGGATTGTATGAGGTCATTATAGATGAATGAAGTGCATATAAAATATATTGGGGAAAGGCTAAGAGAGTAGAAGAAAAATTGAAGGCATCTTAAAAGAAAACTACGGATAGAGCGGATTGGTATTCAGTTTGAATTGAGAATAATATGCATTTATATCCTTCTCTAAATGTGTAAAAACACTGATGAAAAATAATTGCATTCTAAATGCATTGGAATGAACCCTCTTTTTTTTAACTTGGAACAAAAGCACAAAAAGCTTATTTTATGCTCTGATGGACACAATTTCTCACCCACAGTTCGGAAAGTGATAAGGAGATTCTCTGAAGTCTGACTCCAAGCTGAAGAGATAACATCCACCCCTTAGAAAGCACACGGCAGAGATCTTTACCACCGCCACCACCACAACCACCACCAACCCCATGGAATAATTAGGATTTATTGTGCCAACCTGTGGCATCATATGAAGGGTAGAGAGATAAATGGCTTGGCGAGTCTTACCTTTCTAGCTTTCAGGTTTCTTGCTTTGTGATGGTTGCACCAGGGTGCAGCTGCCTCTGCCAGTTCCCTGCTTTGCTGGCAAGGTTCACTTCCTGTGAAACGCCCTTGAGGAGAAGCCATATGGACCTGCTGGAGCAACCGTGTGGAGACCCCTGGCAGTGTTGGGGTGCTTACATACTCACTGATTCAGCTCTCTTCCTGCAGTCAGAATCATTGCATATATCTTGTGAGGTGCAGGAGGACTTTGTGGACTGGTGTCGGATCTATGGGCTAATGAACTTGTGCACTTGGGCCGCACGGGGTTGGGATGTTTTCTTGGGGTGCACTTACCCTTTATATAAATCTTTCTCTTAAATTATGAGTTTCTGTGCATTTGTTTCTCTAATGCACTCAGACTAACCCACCCCCAGTCAGGTTTCAGGCTACAAAACTCTGCCCCTCTTCTCTAGGTTCGCTGCAGTGAAAATGGTGACACATGTACTTCACATGCATTGTCATTTTTAAGAAGCTAGACTGATTTGTTTTTTTCTGCTTCTGCATGGGATGAAGCTGTGTTCTAGATGATAGTATAGAAGTAATGTAAAATTCCTTTTATTGTTTATATAAGAGAACTGGGGATGTCACTGTAGGCTAACCTTTAGGCCGCTGTGCACATGCTGGCAGTTAAAACCCATCAACCACTCTGCAGGACAGCGCTGGGTGGGGGTTGAGTGCTCTTACAAAGATGTGCAGTCTCAGAAACTCTACATGGAATCAGTCAGAGTCAGAATTGGTTCAATGGCTATGGATTTGGTTTGGTTTTATGGTTTTTTTGGGGGGCATCACTACCCTCTAGTGGGAGTGGGAGGTCCAGTCTTGCTCCTGGAGAGCTGCTGCTGGATTTGAACCACCAAGCCAGCGGGCCACAGTCCGACACTCAACCATTACGCCACTGGGGCTCAGCCCTGCTTTTTTTTTGTTTTTTAATTTTACTTCCAGATATAGCAAGCATGTTAGCTAAAAATAAAGTCTCAGGAATTGGTGTACTACTAATTCAAATGCTTCAAAAAGGCGATGAAATATCGGAAGCATTTACTCATCTATTCTAGAAAATATAAAAGAAAACTTCTTATCTAAGTGACTGAAAGAAGATCGATATTTGTATCCATGCCATAGAAAAATGCCCCATAGAATGCTCAAACTTTAGAACTATATCACTGATATCACCTGTAAATAAAATTTTGCTGAAAATCATCCAAACCATTTTGCAAAGGCATTAGACTGTGTGGATCATAACAAACTGTGGGAAGCCTTGAGACGAATGGGAATTCCCGAACCCATGATAGCTTATGGGGAGCTTGTACTGGGATCACGAGGCAGATACGTGGATAGAACTGGGTATAAAGTCAGTAAAGGTGCTCCGCAGGCTTGCCACCCCCCGCCACACTTATTCAACCTGCAGGATAAGAAAATAATCGGAGAGGCTGGGTCATAAGAAGAAGAAGACGGCACCAGGATTGGAGGGAGTCTCATTAACAACCTGCAATATGCAGATGACACAGCTTTACTTGCTGTGAAAGTGGGAGGCTTGAAGCACTTGCTGCAGATGCTTCAGGGTTGCAGATGTATTGACAGCAGAACAAAGCACTGCGTGGTCAGGGCCATCCTCACAAGGGTGACTAGGCTTGAGCCCAGCCACGCGGTACATCCATCTCGTTGAGAACGTTCCTCTTTTTCCTCCAGCCCTCCGTTTTACCAGTTATGATATCTCGTCACAGAAGTAGTTCTTTCTGATAACAATTCTCATAAGCCTCCATTCCAGAGATCGACAAATTGGAGCCGTTGGGCCATATGTGGCTTTTTTTAGTATATACATGTGGCTCTGAAGTAAAATTGAAAAAAAATAAAGATAGTATTCAGATAATCACGATTTCACGAGTTTGTGAAATATACTTTTGGCTTTCAAATAACTTTTCAATTGTTATGAGGGACAGGATTGTAGGTTCTGTCTCATAAGTTCACCCATCCCTACAAGGATCCTGGCTGAGATCCTCCAAGGCAGACTTGCACTTTCTTCAGAAGGCCATGGCATATTCAATATTCTTTCTTATACATACCCTAAGTCTAAGATTTCACATCTTTTGGCAACTCCTCATTTCAGCTTTCACATGCAGATGTGGCAGCTAAAAACTTCCTGGCTTGGGTCAGGTACGCTTTATTTGCAATAGATTGTTCCAGTAAATATATAATTTGGTTTCTTGGGTGCTATTTTGATTAGGCTGGTTATGGGCCTAAATAAAATAAAATTCTTGGTAGCATCAATAGTTTCGCCTAGTTATCATGTAATAGGCTACTTATTCAGGGTGAGAGCTCTTGTTGTCTTCTAATTGAGGTGCAACAGATGAGTGCTGTTGCCCTTTACGTCCAGTAATCGGGGCTTCAAGTCTTCTTCACGTTCAGCAAGCCTGGCAGCGTCATTTGCCCATTGTAGGTTGTTAGTGGGTCTTCCTCCTGTCCTAATGCCATAGTCTTCTTCCTGAATCCTGCTTGTCGGATTATTGGTCAGCGTAAAGATTGAATAAATATGGTGAAAGGATGCAACCTTTATGCATACCTTCCTGACTATAAACCATGTCTGCACGCCCTTTCTCATTTCAAACGGAAGAGTTGTTCTTCTTGAACAACTGCCTTATCTGCACCTTCAAGAAAAAAAAATAAGTTTTCTGTAGTTCCCATTCTCAAACTGTTCTCCATAGTTTTTTCTTTTTATTATCTGCCTAGTCACTGGTCTTCAGAGTCTGTTAAATACAGGCAATACATATTTATACAATTCTTCACTTTCAGCCAAGGTTCATCTGATAGCAGCAATGATAATCCCTCATTCCACATCCTCTTCTGAATCTGACTTGAATTTCTGGCAATCCACTGTTAATATACTGCTGCAACCTTTTTTTATTATCTTCAGCAAATTTTTACTTATGTTTCTGTGATGGGTAAGTTTATTGTGCCAACCTGGCCAACAGGAGCTTGTGGGATTAATAAGGTCGCAATTTAGAGGGCAAAGAGATAAATGGCTCAGCAAGGCCCACTCTCTCTTTTGCTCTCTGATAATCAGACCAGCTTGAAGCTGCTTTAGGTAGTTCTCTGCCTCAATTTATAAGTTACACTACCTGTGGGATAGTCAATTCTTGGGTTGTATCACTAGAACTTGAGGATTTTTTGAGACCTGAGTCAATACGTTACTGGTTCATGCATCACACTTGAGCATGAGGCTAGCAGATCCTGTTGTCTTACATTGTTTGAGTTCAATGTCCCATCAGATTCTGTTTTGCTAAGCTCCTGAGTGCTGGCAGTTGGTGACCTGCCCTGCCGTTTGCTGCCTGGGGCTGGACTGTCTGCATTGCTCAAAGGAAGACTCAGCTGTCTGCTTCCTAGACCTTGGACCCAGCAGCCCTTGTGAGTTGAAGGACTGTTCCATGGAAGTGAGTTAAACTGAGCCCTCTGTACTGCTGTGTGGACTAAGTAGCTATTATATTTTTTCATGCTATATATATATCTATCCATTTATAAGTAAATATATGTATATATATTCACAAGTGTCCTTGTTGTGTTCTCTAGAGAACTCTAACACAGTGTGATAGTAATGATGTTATTGTCTAATTTCCACATTCTTTTGCATCACCTTTCTTTAGAACAATCATGCATATGATGCTGTGTTCTAAATTTTTTGTCATAGGTAAGTGAGTGCTTCCAAATTTGAATTTGTTTGTTGAAACATCTCAATTAGTATTTCATCAAGTCATGGAGGATTTTTTTCTGTCAATATCTTTGCATCTTATAACTCTTTCAATAACATCAACATGCTACTTCCTGAAACAATTAACTTTTGCCTGATTAGTTATATTCTCAATAATCTGGTTATAAAATGGAGGAGGGAAAATGTAGTAGATGCTGTGAAGGGCCATTTCAAGTTTTCCTCACAAGTGGTGGTGACAGCTTTTATTCTCTGGGAATTTCTCTAAGCGGAAAGGAGCTGCATTTCCAAATGCACTAGATTCCTTACACATAACCCATATCCACTAACTAGGCACTTTTCCAGTACAGACAAGCCTGAGTTCCCAGTCACAGATCTTGCTGTAAGATTAACATTAACGAAGGCTTCTTTCCTTACAGTTTAGTTCTTCTCTCGGTCCAATCCTGCTTCCTTAACTTATCCACGATTGTTGATCCAAAAGTCTCTTCCCAATAAATCCCTTGGACATATATCTTTATCTCCAAGAGTGTTTTCTAGGAAAACAAACCAACAACAGACATGCACCCTCCTTCGTATTTTACTGAGAAAAAGAAGTGTTTCTGCATAAATTTTGAAATTTCAGATTCTGTTTACTACTCCAGCATTGGATTCACTCAGGTGATTTGTGTGCCCCAGGTAGAGTTAGAGAACTTCCAGGATCCACCATTATTGCTGAAAACTCAATATAAAAGATATCCAGAGGAACTAATAAAGAAATGTATGATAATGCAGCACTCAACTTTGTTGCCATAGGAAATTGTGCTTGTGTAGATGGATCACATGCACACACACACAGTTGTTAATTTCGTTATCCTTGTTATGGTAGCTATTGTTAAAGAATGCCATCTTTTTGTGGATGGACAGTTATGGCAGTTACATTTTATGTCAAAGTGCACTTATGTAAAAGTGGAAGGATGGAATACAATCTGCCAGTCAAGTCTCAGCCTGATGATGTCTCCTTGCGGTTGTGGTGCTTTATAATAGAAACATTGGGCAATTCCTCTCCCTCTTGAACTTCACTTTCCATCCTTTCTGGGACTTTGTTTTCCCCAGGATAGCCGTAAGAGGGCCAGTGGCTCCAGTAGCCAATCTCTAAGCTGTTGGTACCCTGTTGTGGTCCCACTGACTTCAGGTCTATAAGACTCTGGACCCAATGGCCTGAGATCTCCCTGCACCCCTGCTTCACCTCCTGCACTATCAGCCTCCAGCTACACGAGTCTGAAGAGACCTCCAGGTAACAAAAGGCCATGGACTTGAGCTGGACTATAATTACTGGCATATAATTACTTTTTGACAGAAAGCTCATCCTTATACACATGAGTGCCACTAGTTTTGTTTCTCTGTCAACCCAATCTAACACAACAACTTTTTTTTTTACTGCCCTGCAATGTCAAATTTTCCTGGGGTGATATTAAACTTCTGTTAGTTTATATGAACAAGTTAGGGGATGGAAGTTGAAAAATAAAATTAAGGAAGAACAGAGAATAGCAAAAACACTGACAGGCAGAGGCTTTCTCAGGAACCTGTAAAAGGGAGTGTCGACCTGGTAAATACATTTCCACAGGAACTTTTCTTCTGTTAAGCCAACATTAATTGTAAATGATTGGCATTAACTTCAATCAGGATTGGAGTGGACATCAGTTATAATTGATAGCTGTCAGAAATCAACATAATCATAGGTACTATAAAAAACTTCCTTTGTTATTTGCCTTCAGATTCTCTCACAAGTCTCTCCTCCATTGAGATTTGTGCATTTATGCCAAAATAACAAAGGTGACTAGGTTATTTTTATTATTTCTTTATACTTTGTGATTCTGGCTCAAAACATTTAATTTTTATTTTCTCAAATACAGGGGGGAAAGTCTTCTGAAAAACATTCAGGGAACTTTAAGGATATCTGTGGTCCCATAGCACCTGGCAGTATCATTTTTCACCAGAACAATCGTGTGTGAACTTTGCATTATCCCTGTTTTCATCACAAGTTTGTAATAGTTCCTTCTGAAAACAGCATAGCTCCAGTTTTGATACTGTGGCTGTGAATGGATGTTACGATTGAAACAAATGTTTTGCCAAAAAAATTAAAGTTAGTGGCATTCATGTAACTAGCCAATGTGAAAACAGTTTGGGGAATAATATATGAGACCTGTATGGTAGACACTTTTATTTGCTGCACATGTTTGATTCAGCGGCTCTGACACTCAGGGCTCTGAGTGACTTGTGAGTCCCGGGAGAGCAGCATGAGTTGTGTAACCTGGGTGCTTAAACATAAGTGATGTATTTATAAGCACATAAATTCCTTTCATAAGGACCAACTTCAATGGGGTTTACACCAAGTGACCATATTTCTTGTAAGACAATGCAGAATGGAGGAAAGGACTGGGAACCAAAAGCTGAGGCACAGAGAATGAAAACAAATAAAAAGAAGAGCAGATAAAAGTAACAGAAAATAAAGAAGACAAAGAGAAAAGGTCTTAGTGATACCCTGATATATTAAGGGTGAATAAACAGGAGGGCGTGTCAAAAAGTATTGATACAAAATTACTGAAATTTTCATTGAACCAAAAGATCAAAATGTTTCTCCACATATCTTCCATCGAGATGTCTAAGTCTCTGTAGGCTGGCTGACTGTCTAAACTTCCCTGAAGAATCAGATGCTCTGAATTATGCTAGTGTGTGGCGTGTTGTGGGCATCCTTGAGAACCTTTTATTTTTTTTATATATTTTTTTGAGAACCTTTTAAATGTTTGTTGAGTTTGGGAAGCAAAGAACTGGGGGGGGGGATAAGATTAGGGCTGTGTTGCAAATAGGATTAAATGCCCTAATAAAATTTACATAGACTATTCCTTGTCACTATTGAAGAGTGATCAGTTAAGGAGGTGGATTACAGCTTCAGTTCTGAATACTGGTTTTAAGCAAGGCTCTGGTTTACATCAAGAGCCCCAGATCCATCTTAAGACTCATGTCAATGATTCTCAACCTTCCTAATACTACAACCCTTTCATACAGTTTCTCATATTGTGATGACCTCCCAACCAGAAAATTATTTTCATTACTACTTTATGAATTGGGCGAGCCCTGTGAAAGGTTCATTTGACCCCCAAAGGGGTGGTGACCCATAGGTTGAAAACCAGGGCTCTTTGCAGTTTCAGCCTCCCTAGAGTCCTTCCTGAATGCTGACTTTCATAACAAGCTTTGTTTGGGGAGTAAGTTTGCTGTTATTCTAGTCAGTGGGTAGAGTAAGTGCTCTCTGGAAGGAGCACTCTTCCTCTCAGATGCTGGCAACAGTGCTTGTATTACAATCATGATCTCCTTTCTGCTCTCCTACCCCCTCTGCAGTTGTGATGAACTGATATGACATCAAACAAGATTCTGTACACTATCTTTTGTTTTCCATGGCCTCTAGATGATGGTTTCCCTTACCCAAATGATTCCATTTTGTCTAAGCCCTACATATGATTTGATAAAATCTAAACCCACACTCCGACCATGGAATCAAGGCTGACTCATAGCAACCAGCCAAGAACATAGGTGTTTACAGGAGTGGAAAGCCCAGTCTTTCTCCTGAAGAGGTGCCTGTGATATCGGCGCACCCCAAAGGGGAAGCATTAAATAAAGGACCACTACATGTATTTTTTAAATAATTAGTGATTGAATAATAGAGTGCTATTTTTACTAACTTTTCCCTAAGGAAACAAAGATTAATCAAAAAATAATTTGGTTTTCATGCATAAACTCAGAAGGAATAATGTAGGTGGAAGACACTTGTGAAGGCTCAGAAAATGTGCTTTCATCTGAAAATACAAAGTAAGAGCTGGAAGAAGTGAGAAGACCTGGTGCAGAAGAGGTGTCAGAAGTCTTGCCCTTGCAGTTCCTTGTCTAGACCAATATCTGATATATCATGTTTGCTGTCAAGTACATTAATCCATGGCACATCCCTTTGTGTCAGACCGAGTTGTGATCCTTGGGGTTGTCAATGGCGAAGGTCTTTCAGAAGCCTGGCCTTTCTTCTGAGGTGCCCTGAGGTGGATTCAATCTTCCAACTTTTGATGAAAACACAAATGAATTAACTAATTGTACCAATCAGGACCTCACACCAGTTTTATATTAGGAACTTAAGGTAGATGTGTTGCATAGGTAAATGATACAATGACTACCTTAATATTTTTGTATTTTAACAGATAAATACAACTCTGATAAAATTAGAACTTGTCTGTGGGTAGTAATATAGTTGACAAAGAATTTAAAGTGTGCACTTCAGAGCTTGTATAGTATTTGTGTTGACATAAGTTACAGAACTGTTTGTCTCAAGTTAGTTATGGTGTCAGAGTTGGGAGCAGTTTGAAGTAGACATGCTTGCCTGTCGCTTTTTTTTTTTAAACCCCATATTTCTCCTCCATCCTTTTCTTGTTTTGTTGTTGATCTTTAGGACATTGTAGTCTGACTTTTCAATTCCCTCCCCAACAGTCTGCAACATGCAGTTCCTATCTCTGATCACATCTTCTAGTTCTCTCTAGAATGAGGTTTTAAACTTAGTTGTTGAAAGACATAATTTGTCTTTTAAAAAGTTATCTTTAATCTAACATTTGTACATGTATCCATTAATTCTCTTTAGACCTCTTGAACAACGGTCACCATGGATGTGAGATACAAGCTGAAGTTTTACCATTAAAGAATTAAGGCCATCTGTGAGTCGCCAGGGTGAGGCAGGGCATCTTTCTTCGTCGTCGTTGTTGTAGTTTGGTCTTTGCTGTCAAACCCCACAGGCAGTCCTTTCTTCGAATCCCCCAACACACTCGCTTTGCTTACGAAGTAGACTGTGTGACTGCTCATGAACACACTGAGAAACTATTCCAGTCTCACACTTTCACCAGAGGCTCCAGCCTTACACATTCTCCATGTCTGACGCAGGCAGTGAGAGCCTGACTTCTCTACTAGCCATCTCATGCCTGTTAAATAGCACTCAAACATTGCAAATATCCAGAGCACCATTCGGAATTTACAAAATCCACTCGCCGTCTTTCCTGTAGACACAGAAAGGGTTTATTCAACAATCATTCGATTTCAGGCATTTATCTTGGAAGGAAAAATACCGAGATAAATAAAACACTTTTGCTGTGATCTGGCAAAAGAGATGAGGAAATAAATAGTTATAATAAACTCCAGTAGGATGGGCAATGGAAATGTGTACCCCACACAGTAGGAACCCAAAGAGCAAGTGCTTGGCGATTTCTGCCTACAGAGGAAGGACAGAAAGGAGACTGGTGGCTTTGGGCCAACTCTAAAAGGAGAGAAAGATTCAGCAGGTGGGCAAGCAAAAAAAGGATGTTTCATGGAAAAAAACAAGAGCCCAGTCCTCCTTTCTCCCATGTCTAATCTTTCCATTCTTCCCTCATTACATTCTCATTGCCTGAACACTTTTCCTCTGAGTTATCCATAATTCGACTGCTCTCAGTCAAAAGCTGGGGTCCCTATCTGAACTAATTTAATGTGTGCCATCATTTAAAACTGAATTTCAACACTACAATGCCTTATTTCTGCACAAATTTCTTCCCTTAAATGTAACTAATCTAGAGGAGATATGTCATCATGATTAACCACCAGTTGTCATGGGCTATTTCCAAAATGACTTCCTAAAAAATTAAAAAATCAGTTATGATTTTTTTGTTGAATGCAAGCACAACAAACAGCTCCATTAAGTCAAATGTTTCAAATATCTAAAATGGAATGATGCTTCTTTTCCCAACAACTTTTGTTGTTTCTTTTTGTTGTTCTTTTTCCAACAACTTTTGTTGTTTCCATGTAGAACTCAAAAGCATTTGTTTTACCAAAATGGAATTGCTGCCCTTGAAGAGGCAAAGTTTCACTGGCCATCAAAACAGAAATGCTATTCTGAATTCCCTATGCTGCAAGCTCTTATCTGCAGCAGTGTGCATGTTCTGGTGCAATCTGGTTTGTAAGGTAGAACTGAGGTCATGACAGAGGTGGGAAGGAAGCATTAAAGAAATAGAGAAAAGCTGTGTGTTTCATTGGTGCCATTCTGCACCCTGACTGGCTCATCTCTTCCCTGTGAACCTTCTGTGAGGGGATGTCCAATTGTTAACTGATATGCTTTGATTCTCCATTGCATGAGTGACCCTGCCCTATTCGCATTAGGTCTGATTGTGTTCTGGGTCTTAGATGCCTGATACCTGATCCCATCCACATCTCTTTTTCATATAGGCAGATGTGCTTCTTTCATGGAGGATTTGTTGCTTCTCAACTAAATGGCCCCTGGTTTATCTTCAAGCCTTTAAGACTCCAGACACTATATCTTCTGATAGCCAGACACCATCAGCTTTCTAACCACATTTGCTAATGCACCCATTTTGCCTTTAGCCATCCCCTCAGGGCCAACAATGAGAATAGTGATACCAGAAGGATAAGGAGAAGGTGGGGAGAGAAAGGGGGAATGGATCACAAAGATCAACATATAACCTCCCCTCAGGGGTATGAACAACATAAAAGTGGGTAGAGGGCAATAGAGAATGATGTAAGATATGAAAATAAAAATCTGTAACTTATCAAGGGTTCATTAGAGAGAGTGGGGGAGGGGGGAAAATGAGAAGCTGAAAACAAAGAAAATGCTTTGAAATTGATGTTGGCTGCATATGCACAAGTGTGTTTTACAAAATGAATGTATAGATTGTGATAAGAGATATAAGAGCCCCCAATAAAAGTATTTAATAAAAAATACTACTATTAATGAAGGTGACACTTTATAATTAGCACAGATTGAATTCTAAATTTCTATTCAGCTAAAATAGACTGATTTGTAAGCCATTTGCCTGCTATAAGTAATAAAATATGCAAAATAATTAGATTGTCTCTTTAATCTGTGGGTGATTTTATTTCATAAATTATTTAATGTTGACACTTTTTATTAGACTTCAGGACTTACCAGAAGCCCCAGTCTTGCATGTATAATCTTAAAGGTATCATTTGTCTGACATCTTAAGGATGTCTTACTAAATAAATGAATAGTAATAATTTCAGTAATCTTTATTAGCTTTTTATCATTTTACTGGGAACTCTTAAAGATACCATAACATTCCATATAGTTCAGTCAAATGAAGCAGTATTGTACACTTGCTAGCACAATCATTTTCAAAACATTCTCCTTCTTCTTGACCTCCCTGACATCCACTCCCCTTTATCCCTTTCATCCTCCCTTTCGCTGAACTTTCATTATTGTGTGTTATGTATAGCCTTATATATATAATATACACTTTATGTATATCCATATTTCACACTATACATCTATTGCATCCGTTCACCTACAATCCTGTTGTTCATGCCCCTCAAGTGGGGTTATACAGCCATTATTGCAATCAACGCCCCATTCCCCCTCTCTTCCCATTCCCTGAGAAAATCATTAAATCAGAAAGTTGTTCTTATGCTATTCCATTATTTTTTCTGTGAAGTTACCAATGTTTACTTTCAAACATTAAACAATCAAGTTTGATATGATATTGTATATAAATATGTATATAACCTATAGAAAAACATATTTCTACACATTTTGTCATGGTTTAGAGTTTGATAACAAAATGTAAGGAATTTGAGGTTTTTTAAAAATAGATCTAAATTTATAAGTAACAAGTAAGTAGCTTAGTTTACTTAGTTTTCTCTACATCTGTTATCTTTTCACAGACAAGAGTGTTTTAGTCCTCCTGGTTTCTTTTGGGAATCGGGCAGTGTTATCAATAGGAGTCTGTCAAAGATGGTTAAATTAACAAATCAGTATTGTTTTTATCGTTGTTATATGCTGTGGAGTCTATTCTAATGTATAGTGAGCTCATGTGAAAAATTAATACTGACCCATAGGGGTTCCCAATATGTAAGTTTTATGGAAGCAAATTGCCATGTCTTTATGCAATGAAACAATTTGATAGGTTCAAATTGCCAAGCTCTGAACTGGTATGCCATCAGAACTCTAGAGATTTCTTAACTTCAATTAATTATACAAGGAT
The DNA here is from genome assembly GCA_004026705.1 of Nesogale talazaci. Lineage (NCBI taxonomy): Eukaryota > Metazoa > Chordata > Mammalia > Afrosoricida > Tenrecidae > Nesogale > Nesogale talazaci. Next base: position 12,412 of record PVJH01028254.1, read on the forward strand.
ATTAAGACCTTCACAAATATTCCACAGTCTTGACTTTTTTTCTTAATATACAGTAGGTGCATCTTTTGTAAATTAGACAAGAAAGTAAAACATCTAAAAGCGATAAACAAAAAAAAACTGTTTAAGTAATAAATATCCCAATGTAAAAATCACTTTCAAAATGTACTAATGAGTTACCTGCTGCCATTGAGTCAGTTCCAACCCATTATGAGTTTATATATTGCAGGGCTCCCCAGACTATGTGAACCATTACCAAAAGAGAATGCCTGGTCTTTCTCCAGAGAAATGAATGGTGGGTTTGAACTGCCTACCTTGTGGCAGGTATGCCCAGCACTTTCCCAACAGCCTCACTGGGGCACAAGGCTTTGTGTTCTGAGATATGGATCAGAATGGGAGGAGGTATTTTAGAGGTGCCTGTGAGTCAGTTCTGACCCCAATATAGAGACTGTGTGACCAACAGCAGGAAGCACTACATGGTCCTGCACAATCTTCACTATCGTCCTTATGTTTGAACCTGCTTCTGCAATCAATCCAATCTCTTTTTACTGACATTCTACCTTACCAAGCACAAAGTCTTTTTCCAGGTCTGGTCCCTCTTGATGACATATCCCAGGTATGTGAGATGAAGTCTCACTATCTTTGCTCCCTAACAAATGTGTTGGCTCATCTGTCAGTCTGAGGTGCTTCGCCATTCTTCGGCCAGAACCACAGCACAAATGAATCCATTTTCTGATCTTCATTCATTGCCCAGCTTTGATATGCATAAGAGGTGTCTGTAAATATCCTGACTCGAGTCAAGTTTACCTTAGAACTCAGAGTGACAATTTTGTTCTCCAACACCATAAATGATAGCTCTTTCACAGTGATTTGCCAGATGCAGTATTTCCTTTTATTTTGCGACTTCTGTTTTCAAGAGCATTGCTAGTGTATCCAAGAAAATTAAATCTGGGCAACTTCGATTGTTTTTCCATTAATTTCCCATTGATTGAGTAGTGAGCACATTAGGTGTTTCTTTCCACATTAAATTGTAATTTATACTGAAGGCTACAATCTTTCATCTTCATCAGCAAGTGCCACAAGTCCTCTCTTTCATCTACATATTACATATTGCTAATGAGTCTTCCTCCACACCTGATGTGGTGCTCTTATTCATACAATCCAAATTCTCTGATTATTAGCTCAGCATAGAGATTGCCTACATATGGTAAAAATATATATTCATGACACAATTCCTGATTTTAAGCCATGAAATATTTTCTTATTCTATATTTGAAAATTTTCCCTTTAGTTGATATACAGTTCCACACAATTACAGCTAAGTGTTCTGAATTTCCCATTTTTCATATGTTATCCATGGTTTATTTTGATCAACACAGGCAAGTGAATGTTTTTGTAAAGTCTGTACAATACAAGTAAATGTCTCTTTGGGATTCTCTGCTGTAGCCAAGATTGATTTGACACTGACATTGATAGTGCATGCTTCACATCTTTTTATTCCACGTTGGATTTTTGAAAGCTCTCTGTTAATATATTACTGCAACCAGTTTTGAATTATCTTCAGTAAAAATTCACGTGAATGTGATATTAACTATATTGTTCAATAATTTTTCTTTCTATTGGGTTACCCTTTTTGGAATGGGTATAAATATGAACCTCTTCTGGTTAGTTGACCAAGTAGCTATCCTTAAATTTTCTTGGCATAGACTACTGAGTGCTTCTAGCATTGATTTAATTATTGAATATTTCAATTGATTAATTTTGTTTTGTTAAGTCCTGGAGCTTCATTTTTTCTAATGCCTTCACTGTGGCATACACTTACTTCTTCCTTAAGTACCAGTGATTCTTGATCATATGTTACCTCTTAAAATGTTTGACAGCCAATGAATTCATTTTGGTACTGTGATTTTGGATATTCCTCATATTTTATTTGCTTTTTTCTTCATCATGATGTAAATAGGCAAATGTCATTCCATTTCACGTAACAAACATCTAGAATTGACATGGTCTGACAGTAGCCATTTTGAATCCAGCAGTCATATGGTTTCTTATCCCTCAGATTCAAGAGGAATGACATTGAATTCATCTTCAAAAAGGCCAAAAAGAGGCCATTTCCAGATCTATCTTGAAGTATAATGCTCTTTGCGATAGAATAATGTTTATCAGCAGACAAGGAAATGCCATCAATACAAATAGTATTCAAATTTATGCCCCAATACCCAAAGCTAATAAAGGAGAAAATGAAAGATTCTACCAGTCTTCAATCTGAAATTGATCAAACATGCAATCAAAATGTAAGAATAGTTGTTGGCAATTTGGATGCAAAGTTGGAAACAAAGAGCACAGCAGTGGGAAAATAGGTTCTTAGTGACAGAAACAAATTGGGAGATTGCATGAGATAGCTTTTCAAAGACCGATGGCTTTCTCATAGCAAGTATCTTTCTTAAACTTCACAGGCATGGATTATACACATGGGACAGACAGAAATCAAAATGACTGCATCTGTGAGAAGAGCACATGGAGCAGCTCAATATCAAAAGGTAGGTTCAGGCCAAGGAGCAACTGCGCGTGAACCATCAATTGTTGATATGCAAGTTCAGGCTGAAGCTGAAAAAGAAGCTCTTTGAGAGCCAGAATACAAACTAGAATACATCCCACCTAAATGAAGAGAACATATCGAAAACAGGTATGATGCGTGGAGCACAACGACCAAAGACATGATGGACTGAGGGATGGCATGAAAAACACCATAGATGAAGAAAGCCATAGGTCATTAAAAAGACAAGAAAGAAGGAAAAGAGAACAGTAGATGTCAATAGAGACTCTGAAATTTGCACTTATTTGCAGAAACTTGTACTTACATGAAGGTCAAAGAGCTGAACAGAATATTTTAAAAGGCAGCTTGAGAAGTCCAAGTAAAATATAATAATGATAAATGTAAACACCCAAATTTAGAAAACCAAAAGGAAAATATATTCAGCATATCTTAAATTGAAATAATCTGTGACAGCACACATCCATGCATGCATGCGTGTGTACACATACACACACTCACACACACAATGTTGATATTATAGTAATCTCTGAGGAAGAACTCCTGGAATCAAGGATATGGGGCAGCACATGTTGCAATTGAAATTGTCATCCAGCTACATCTTGTCTTGTTCAGTTTGACTTTGGTTTTCAATCAAGTGTGTCAGTTCTATGTCTGTAATTATGTGACAACCCTGTCAGGGGGAAAAGAATCCTGTATGTCCCCCACCCACCTCCCACCATCAAATTGAAAAAATTTTGTGTAAAATACGTGTGAATGAATCTTATATCACATGTCAAAAAAAGAAAAAACATTCAAGGTTTGAATTGAAGTAATTGAAAGATTCTATGAGCAAAATATTGAATGATATAGAAATCATCAAAGATGGAAAGAATACACAGTTACTGTACCAAAAAGAACTACTCAATACTTAACCACTTCATGAGGAAGAATGAATGGTACTGAATAAAAAAGTTCAAGTTGCACTGAAAGGTTTAGCCAAAAATAGGGCTCCAGGAGTTGATGGAAAACCAATTGAAATATCTCCACATGCTGATGAAGGACTAGAAGCTATCACCTGTCTGTGCACCAAAATTTGAGATAGAGCTACTTGGCCAGATGATTGGGGAAAAAATACCTATGTGTGCTCATTGAAAAGAGTGACTGGACAGAATGTTCAAATTATAGAACAAGATCTTGGATACCACGTGAATGTAAAAGTTTGCTGAAGTACATATAGCACTAGATGTAGTAGTGCATTGGCAAGGAGTGCCAGAGATTAAAGCTGGGTTCAAAAAAGGATGTGGAATAAGAAATACTACAGATATAAGATAGATCTTGACTGAGGGCAAAGAACAACAAAAGGTTATTTACTTGTATTTCATTGACTCTGTAATGCATTTAACTGTGTGGATCATAAATACCTAGGAAATCTCTTGAGAATAATGTGAATTTCAAAACCCTTCACTGTGCTTATGTTGAATCTGCACATGGATTGCCAGGCAGTTCTCGGAAAGGTATAAGAGAGTGGTACATGGTTTAATATCTGGGAAGGTGTGCTACAAGGCCTTAGCCTCTCGTCATACTCATTCACTCTATATGCTGAGGAATAAGAAACTGCATTATATAAAGAAGAATGGGCATCACAATTGGAGGAAGGTCTACTAACAACCTGCAACATGCAAATAACATAACTTTGCTTGTTGAAAGTGAGGACGATATGAATCATTTGCTGGTGAAGATTGGTAATTGCAATCTTCAGTATGGATAGCATCTCAGAGTAAAGAAGACCCAAATCTTCACAACTGGACCAACAAGTAGCATGATAGACAGAGAAAAGATCAAAGTTGTCAAAAATTTCATTTTGTTTAGGTCACAATCAGTGCTCTTACAATAGCCGTCAAGAGCTGAACTAACGCATTGCATTAAGTCTACTTGATGCATAAGCTCTTTATAGTGTGTGTAGTCAAGGATGTTACTTTGAGGACTCAAGTGCACTTGACACAGGGCATGGTATTTACATCTTCCACATACACATGGGACGCTGGGTATTGAACAAGGAAGAGTATAGAAAATTGATACACTATGGTGTTGGTGACGAATATCTGAAATGCCAAAGGAGCAATCAGATCTATCTTGGGAAAAGTATAGCCAGAATGCTCCTTAGGGGCAAAGACGGTGAGACATCTTCTCACATACTTTGGAATTGTTGTCAGGAGAGACCAGTCCCTAAAGTGAAGGGACAACAAATAAGACGAAAGCCTTTGACACAGTGAATTGCTGCAGTGACTGACTCCACCACAAGCACAATTGTAAGTATGAAGCAGGAGTGGACAGGTGTGCATGTTCAATGCAGCAAACCATTTCTTGCGATGGTTTATAAATTCAGGTTGGAAATGCTCAAGTTCACATTTTGGTTCCAATGGACTCATTTTAATGTTCTTCGGGTCACCTGTGCTTTCATAATTGCCGTTTATGGCTTTTTCATATTTCTCTCCTGTCCATATTATAGCTAATGACATTGAATTTATTCATCGTATCTTCCCACTGTTTCAGTCAATTGTATCCCAATATGTTGCATCAGGTTAGGTACATATGTATAATCAACCTTTAAATTGTTGATAAAAATTTATTTCCAATGAAGTTGTTTTTGAAAAATTCTATTATGCACTTTAAAAATTTGTATCTATTGCTATCAATTTATGTTTCCAGTTTTTGTAGTCTAATTATCAGTAATGATCTAAGTGTCTGTATGTAGGTTTGATCAATTTCAGACCACATATGTTGAAAGACTTCATCAATATTTTTGTCATTGGATTTAGTCATTGGAATGTAAGGTTGAATAAAAGTTGTGGTAAGTGATCTCCTTGGTAGACACATAGATATTATCTCATCACACATAGCATTGAATTTCAAGAGAGAGATTGGAACTTTTTTTCTTTGAAACCATTTTAAGCACTAAGCCAGATGTCAGAACATTTCATAGTTCAACCATATCAGGCAATGTTATAAAATCACTACCACCATCGGTTTCTTTTTCTTTTTTTTGTTTTGTTTTGTTTTTGTTTTTTTTTTTGGGGGGGGGCATCACTGCTCTCCGGTGGTGGGAGTAGGAGGCCCAGCCCCACTGCTGGAATTGAACCTCCATCCCAGTGGGTCTCAGTCCCGTGCACAACCACTATGCCACCGGGGCTCAGCCCTACCACCGTCGGTTTCAATGCATATTCTTCCATCTTATGCTCCTTGATTCCATCATATACTCCTTGATATAAGTTCACAATTAACCCCTCCCACCATCACCTCCCCTGCCATACCTATAGGAATTATTATTTGACTTATTGTCTCTATTCTTCCATCCCGGGTTTCATGTACAAAGAAAAGTACATAACAGAGCATCAAGATGATAAGAAACAATGACAATATGCAACAGAAATAAATCCTAATATGAAAAAAGCAACTATTAAAAATCAGATCAATCACAAAGTGTACCAAAAGGAATCATATGGCAAAGTTTTAACCACTCAAGTAATATTTATCATTCTAATCAAGTATAGTCACTCTTCAATATTCTCTGATCACCAACCTATTCCTTCCTCAGTTATGATTAGAGATTCTGGATAAATGATAAGATTCTCTACCATAAAATAGCAAAGATGTCTCTAACGTGAACTAAAGGCATATAGAAAACAAAATTCAGGCATGGATTTTTGGACTCACACTTAATTGTTCTAGCTCCACACTAAGAACAATTAGTTCTTGCTACATGGCCCTGCTGAATACCTACTCTCATGAAGGAAACATGTAAGAAATGATTACTGAAGCCAAGTTTGGGGAATAAATTAGATGATGCCCAACTCCTGCGAACTATATCATTTGAAATCTTAAAGATTCATTTTCAAACAAGCAGCCATTTGAGTGAGATGTCAACCAAACCCACATGGAAGAAGCACACTGACCTCCATGTTTGGTGGATTGTAAATTAAATCAAAAGGAGGGAATAGTATATCAGAGTTTAAATTGTTAGTTTCTGATGAGCAGAAGACTATGTATGATGGTGAAAGCCCAAAATACACCTGCAGGATCTACACAAGGAATGAGTTTCTGTGATTGAGGAATGAAAACATTCATTTTGACAATGACTCAATGTCATTTATCTTGACTTTTCATTCCCAGAATGATGAAAGACATTGTGCTTTGTAGAAATCAGCAAAAAAGAGGAAGATATTCATTGATATTTATTGATAATGTGACTGCACATCAGACAGTGTTGTTTTCAATGTGTATAGAGTCATTTTGAGTTGAAATAAACTGAAAGACACCAACCATAACAACAAGGTAAGAACCAATGCCACAGAGAACGAAAAATGAAAGAAATCACTTCATGTAAAACTCTTCATATATTCACTATACCCATTACTTTTCATTTATTCATGGTCATTTATTGAAGAAGTAGATATACATCTACTTCATCCCAACAGGTTGTCATATTATCTTTTGTAGTAATAGAGAATGCACGACACAGTTTAATTGAGTTGCTGTATATGACAATATTAGAATGTGGATCTAGGTACTTCTATTCTAAAACCTATGCTTTGCTTTGCTTTTTTGGCAAAATGTCATATAGCCCCTAATGATAGTAAATGATGGAAGTGGTGTCATCATTTGAACTGTGAGACTAGAGAAGAGTATAGTGACTGTGACTGCTGAAAGACAACCCTGATATATATTGAAAGAAGGAACACCAGAGTGTTCCTGGGATGCAAGGATGGAAAGACTACATCTTTGGATGTATCCTCAGTAGAGAGAGCCCAGTCCCTGGAGAAGGACATTGTGTTTGGTACAGTGAAGGGCAGGTGAAAAAGAAGGCCCTGGACTAAATGGATTGACACAGTGGTGTATCAGTAGGCTCGGGCATAGGAGCAATTGTGTGGATGGTGCAGGGCTGTCCAGTGTTACTTACATGTTGTTGTGCACAGATGGACCCACCTCGAGGGCACTTAACAGCAACAATGGGGACATCCACCTTAGGGATACATGCTATAACTTAGGATACACAGAGTGTGTGGACACCAAAATGCCTAAAATATTTGAGTTTAAATTTATATTAAATAGCTCAAATGCTAATGTAAAAATTACAAATGAGATACAAAAGTAACAGCTACCATGTTTTCATCTTTATTAGCCATTGTGGTAAAGTCATTACAACTCTGAGTTGGTATTTTCTCTCTAACATTTAAAATCTAAATTGCAATGATTGAACACACTAGAGCAGTTAGAAATGCTTGTATAACATTATGCGCTAGATGAAAAGAAAATAGGCCATGCTAAGGAATCATTTGCTAATGTTCATGTTCTATCTATTCTGTGAGTTAGAATAAAAATTTTAATGTCACCTGAATTGTTTGCTAAATGGGATGCCAGACCTTAAGGGATGTTTCTTTCTCTTATTCAATGGTTTTCAGTGGGTACATTGGTGACCTGATAGGCTTATGCTTACAATATTTATAGAATATTTTTGTAAATACACTTTTCAGTATTCCTCCCCAGTCAATTACGTATTTTACTATAGTGATAAAATTGACAGCATTTTTATAAGGGCCTGAAAGAGACTAGAAAATACAGAATTCCCTCAAGTTATGTCTCTGTGCTTATTCCAAGATAGCATTCTAATGAGCTTTTTCAGTTAGGTATCTTTAACTTTGTGTAAAAGAAATTATACACACACACACACACATATATATATATACACACACATGGTTTGTTTGAGAATGTTGGCCTATTTGTAGAAGTCATAATAAAGTATATTTACTTATATTGACATACCTGATTTTCTTTAGCATTGGCAGTACCCAGTGTTATTTTAACATGGTGTGTTCAGAGATACAGGTTATTTCTGAAAGAGCTGCCATTGTTGTTGATCTTGTCAGGTGCTGTGGAGTCGGCTCTGATTAGCAGTGACCTTGGGCACAATAGAAGGCAGCACTTCCAGGAGTGTGCCATCCTTACAATTGTTGCAGTGTTTCAGCCCGTGGTTGTAACCATCGGGTCAATCCCTCTCCCTGAACGTCTGCCATGTTTTCACTGTCCTTCCACTGTAGCAAGCATGATGTCCTTTCCAGGGGCCCTGACAACTTTCCCAAAGCGTATGAGATCAATTCTCTCTATTCTTGCTTCCAAGAAGCATGCTGGTTCCACTTCTTCCCATACAGAGTTGTTGGTTCTTTCTACGGCCCACAGTATGATTCTCCAGTACCGCAGTCCAAATCATCTACTCTTTTTTCATCTTCCTTGTTCACTATCCAACTTTCACATGGACATGAGGCAATGAAATGCTGTGGTGTATACAATTTCACATTTGTATATAAATAAGTCTTCATACATGCCTATCTCTCATGTAAAATATATTAGCACAGAATCGAGGAAGTTGCATATGGCTGAAAGCATAGGAGTTAGCATCAGTAACGTTTGAGCTCCATGCCCTTTGTTAAGAAATAAGACTTTTCCAAAGCTTCAGTCTATACATTTGTGAAATAGGACCACTCATAATAATTTGCTTGACTATTAATTATATTCTTTCACAAAATATGAAAGAATAGTAAATATCTGGTTAAATCTAATTTATTAATTGCATAGCTATTATTTCTTATAGCATTCCCAGTGTTAATTCTTTAGAATGGTCTATAATGTTTTTACAGTTATTTTCATAAAGGGGTCCAAAACTCCATATCCACAGCAGTATTATGGCCTCAATGGAGAGTTTCTGAAAGATTTTAGCAACAGGTGCAAAACAGCTGCAGTTCTATTTCAATAGTGACAATGGATGGATTTGTTCTCCGAGATTTCTCTATTTTGTAGTCTGAACTTACACTAATGTTGAGAACATAATGAAAATTAAGTAATAAGGACTTTTAAAAAAAAACTTTGAAAGAGGTTTTCACGAGTGAGGAAAACTTCAGTTTTGAGACATACATATATGGCACTAGCAATAATAATTTAATGTCAAGCCCAGTTTATTTTTTAAACCAACTCAGAATTATTTTATCAGCATTGGCCTTGAACAAGAAAATGAATATGCATAAGTCATAAACTTCATTTAATAATAACAAACTTGCTGTGCAGCATAATTTATTTAGCTATAATCTTATTTATTTCTGTTTAAAGTGGATTTAAGAGGTTGAGTAACTAGCACATTGATGCCATTGACAGCTCTTCATGGTTTTACTTTTGAAAAATATTTTCCTATTTCTAAGAAATCCACTAAATCCACTAATTCTGAGATTTCTTTTAGCATGCCTAAATATGAGATACAATGCTTCGATATTAGATAAGACTTGTGGAAATTCTGAAAATATGTAAGAGAGAAGTATTATAAGCTGCTTGGATGCAGAGAAGCTAAAAATGAAATAAAAAGGAAAGTTGGGCAAAGAGTATTCAATACAACAAAATGAGTCTAAAAGTTGAAATATCCAAATGGTTAGAAAAGTTCATGTAAAACCTTGTGGACCTAAGGACTTGAGAAGGGTAGTGGCTTGAATAGTGAATGATGTAAGTGTTATTGTTGCCATTGTTGTTGTTGTTGTTGGGCGTCATTGAGTTGAGTCCAACCCATGGCAATACTAGGCACAGCAGAATCAAAAGGCACATGGCCCTGCTCCACGCTCACAATTTTTCCTATGCCCAAGAGTCTTCTCCAGGAGAGCACATCAAATGCATCTGGCCGTCCCCACGTTCCGTGTCCAACTTTCACGTGCACATGAGGGACTGGAGCACACCATGATTGGGGTGAGAGGTACTTTGGGCACTTCAACAATAATTTGGGAAGACAAAAAAAAAGATGATACTAATCACATTTCATATAATGGCTGGAGAACCTAGAGGAATTTTAATGTGATGTAGCTGTTTTCTTTCTTTCTTTCTTTCTTTCTTTCTTTCTTTCTTTCTTTCTCTCTTTCTTTCTTTCTAGCTATTAATGCTAAAATGTGACCATGTTTCACTGTTATTTTGATTTGTACATTTTTTTAAAAAATCTTTTTATTAGGTGCTCGTGCAACTCTTATCATAATCCATCCCCCCAACCCCCATCTCGGTATCACCACTCTCACCACTGGTCCTGAGTTGTTAACTGTCCTTGGATTCCCTGGGTTTCCAGTTCCTATCTGTACCAGGGTACATCCTCAATCTAGCCAGATTTGTAAGGTAGAATTGCCATCATGATTGTGGGAATGGGAGGGTTTGGGGGAAAGGAAGCATAAAAAAGAGGAAAGATGGATGTTTCATTGTTGCTGCACTGCATCCTGTCTGGCTTGTCAACTCCCTGTGATCCTTCTTTAAGGAGATATCCAGTTGCCTGCAGATGGGCTTTGGTTCTCAATTCCACACTCCTTCTCATTCACAATGATGTGATTTTTTGGTTTTTTGGTGCCTGATACCTGATCCCTTTGGTACCTCATGATCACACAGACTGGTGTCCTTCTTCCATGTAGGCTTTGCTGTTTCTCAGTTAGATGGCTGCTTGTTTATTGTCAAGCCTTTAAGACCCCAGATGCTATATCTTTTGATAGCAGGGCACCATCAAATCTCTTCAGCACAATTGCTTATGCACTCTCTTTGTCTTCAGTGATCTTGTAGGGAAGGTGAGCCTTATGAAATGCCAGTTAATAGAATAAAATATTCTTGAATTGAGGGAGTCCTTGAGTAGAGGTCCAAAGTCCATCTGCTACTTTGATACTAAGCCTATAAATGTATGCTTTGCACCTTTTTAATGATAATGAATAGTCCATAAATTTTTGCGCTATTAACTGCAAGGTCAACAGTTCAACAATACCAGATACTCCAAAGGAGAAAGATGGGTCTTTCTTTTGCAAGAAAAAGTTACAGTCTTGGAAATTCAGTGCACAGGCAATTCTACCCTGTGCTATAGGGTTCTTACCAGTGAGTATCACTCAATGGCAGTGAGTTTGCTTTTTTTTTATCATCTTTAGGGTAGTTTTACATTGCCGTAGGATCATTTTGAGTTGGGATTTTCACACTTATAAAAAATAAGATACAATCATTTGTTTCCTTAGGATATTGATCTGCTAAAAGATGAAAATCATATTTCCTCTTGCAAGCATTCTGGTTGTACTTCTTCCAAAACAGACTTGCTAATTCTTCTACCAGCCTTCTGTATATTCAATATTCTTTATCAATATTATAATTCAAATGTATCCATCTTTTCCCAGTCTGCCTTATTCATTTTTCAGATTTCACAAGCACGTGAGGTGGTTAAAACATCATGGTTTCATTCAGTCTCATGTAACTCCTCATGTGTCATCTTTGCATTTGATAATTTGAAGTCTTTTGAAGTCTTTTGCTATATGCTGTTTAATTTCTCAATTGCCATTGGCATGAATGATTGTGAATCCAAGTAAAATGAAATATTTCACAACAACATTTTTTCTCATTTATCCTGATGTTGATTATTGGTCTCATTTTGACTGTTTTTGTTTTCTTTCCAGTGATTTGATGTCTGTAATCTTTGACCTACAAGAGGAAGTGCCTCGAGTCCTCTTCCCTTTCAGCAAGCCAGTTTGTGCCATCTGTACATCACATGGTGGTAGGGAGCCTGGTGCTGCATTCCTGTTCATATAGTCCAGCTACTCAGATTACTTACTCAGCATACATAAGTATGGTGAAAGGATACAGCCTCAATACACACCTTTCTGATTTTAGACCATTTTGTAGCTCCTTGTTCTATTTGAATGCCTGCCTCCTAATCTATGTGCAGACTCCTCATTAGAACTATTGAAGTGAAAGTGAAACACTGCCACCAAATCAATTCCAACTCATAATGCTCCTATATAGAGTGCCCAAGGCTATCCATCTTTCCAGGAGCTGAAAGATTCACAAGTTGCCATTGAGGAAGCTGGTAGGTTTGACCTGCTGCCCTTTTGATTAGCAGTAATTGTAATGAAAGCCAGTGAGGTGTTCTCAAATGCTCATTCTTTGTGATATTTTCATAGGTTGTTATGATCCACATATCCTCCATATCCTCTTCTTATTATAAATCTGGCTTGCATTTCTCGCAATTTTCTGTTGACATACTGCTACAACTGTTTTTAAATTTTCTCCAGCAAAATTGTATTTGGATATAGTATCAATGGTATTGTTTAAATACATATGTGAATGTATATAATCATTATATTTAAATCACCTTTCTTTGGAAGAAGCACAGATATAGATTTCATCCTGTCAGTTGGTCAAATTTTTTATTTTCAAATGTTGTGGTCCAGACAAGTGAATGCTCCCAGTGATGCATCAGTTTGTTGAAATATTTCAGTTGGTGTTCCACCAGATCATGGAGCCAATGGTTTCAGCATAGCATAGACATCCTCAATGCCTTAAGTCCTTGATCATGTGTTACTTATGAAAGTGAATTGAGTAGACCTACAAATGAACCATAAGTAATTAGAAATTCTTAACGAGTGTTAACTATGCCCTAAGCACTGCTTAAAGTGCTCTGACAAGTGATAAAATAGTTTAATCTTCACAAATAATTACTTTTTTACAGATGAAGTAAGACATGCTTGCATGACTTGTCCTCCTAACTCACAAATAAGATCCATCATTACTCAGTCATTCCGACTTGTGTCCAGACCTTCCCTATAGGATTTTCATCATTATGAGAAGGGGTTCCCATGGCATGGTGATTAAATACTTAGGAGCCAACTGGAAGTCCGTAATTCAAAATGCACTAACTGCACCATGGGGGAAATAGGTGGCAATCTGCCATCATGAAGATGGGTGTAAATGGAAACTCTATTGTGTAGTACAACCTGAAAGTTACCCTACCCAAGGCCATCAAGCCAAATAAAATGCATAGAAACCATATAGGATGAGAACAGTAGTAACTACTGGGGGTTGATTCTGCAGTTAGCAGCCCAATGAGTAACCCATTCTGCTATCAGGCCCCTTATTTCACTTTATAGGATCTCTATAAGTTGAAACTGCTCTAATAGCAATCTATTTGGGGTTTGTTTGATTGTTTGGGGTTTGTCCTTTTGGATAGCACCGAACTTAATATAGCTAATAGCAACCAACGACATCACATCAACAATTGTGGGGATGGTGAAGGAAACTGCTGTAGTTCCTACTCTCATAAATCTGGAAAATATTCGGCAGAACCCACATAAAACCTAACAGCTACAACACCCAAACACAGATGTGTGTTCCGATCCATGTGTCCACATTAATGAATATTAAAAGCATGTTTTATCTAATAATACTTCTTATCATGTTGATTCCATGATTATTATATTTGTAGAGTCACAATCATTCTTTATACACTCTACTGTGTTATACATATAGTCGGCAAATTATAAATTACATAGTCTCAATAGATTCAATTCTGATGATCATTTTAAAGAAGAAGGAAGTGTTAAAACTAACTTTTAGCAACTGAATTTGGATATTTAGAAACCTATTTTTCCTCAAAGTGTAATCACTATGCTTTAAACTATACATTACTTCTGAAATTGGCTTAATAATGTATAATTGTGATAATCAAATATGGCATATTTTTCATCCACATTTGAAATGAGAAGCGGGGATAAGAGGATATACAATATTAAGTTAATTTTTAAATTCCTGAATATGAAAATATTTTAATTCAACAAGTTTGAAGAATCAATCCAGTCATAGCTTGAAGCTTTAATTTTCTCAATAATCCAATCTCACTCATTGCCACCAATTTGATTCTGACTGACAGCAACCCTATAAACAGGGTCTAACTGCCTCTGTGGGTTTGCAAGCTACAAAGCTTTATGAGAGTGGAGAGACAGGTCTTTCTCCCAGGAAGCAACTGATGGTTTTGGACTGCTGGGCTTGGGATTAGCAGGCCAAAGCTAGGGATCCACCCAAGGTTAACTGGGCTTCTAATAGTAGAGGAGATTGTTTTTAAAATAGTCTTTCCTTAATATTCCTTTGAGTGATGACAAACCCAAATTTAGATATTAGGAAAGTAGCAAGTGGGAAATGATCTACTCATGTAAAATGTTACAGTCTTGGAAACTCACAGGGACAGTTCTACCCTGCACTGTAGGGCCGCTAAGAGTCAGTCAGCATTGACTCAATCTATGACTGTGAGTGAGGAAAGAGAAGTAGGGTTGTTTTTTTTTTAAAACGGAATAGCCAATAAAAAGAATAAAGTTGTATCTGATTATTATATATATATATATATACACACACACACATATATATACACACACACATTCCTACAATATTTCTTTAATGTTTTGCTTTGCTTAGAAGTGGAAGAAGAACTAGACAACCTCAAGCTTTCTTTCCAAGCTTGACGTCCTTACATCTGTTACTCTCTATATCGCAGAATAATCAAAACAAGACAACTGTACAATTCTCACTTTGCCCCATTTGTGAATATCATTAATGCAACAGGTTAAGTAATATTCTTATATGGTTGCAAAAGTAGGAAAAATAGGGCAAAGAAATATGGAGATACTTAAATATGAGAAGGAAAAATATGTGTCTAAGTGTAATTTAAATAACTTATCAAAGTATTTATCAGTTTGTTGATTTCAAATAATATACAAGAAATGACTTCATAGT
>PVJH01028255.1:0-27567 GCA_004026705.1 Nesogale talazaci
GGTTTCCAAGTCTGCAATCTTTACAGAAGCAGTCTGCCCCGGAGCAGCTGCTGGCAGTGAGCCGCCACCTTTCAGGGAGCTTAAACGCTGTGCTGCTCGGCTTCTTCAAGGTAAATACATCATCATCAAACCCCGATTGTGGGTCATGCGCTTTTTATGAAATTCAGTACAAAGACATACACAACGTGGCCTGGGCCTGAAAATGAAAGGCAATGGAGTCGATAGGCTGAAATTTTCTGATCTTATGGTATGTTAGCCAGTAACCAGAACTAAGATCAAGTGATACAGAGAAGGCATTCTGCAGAAGGAAAGTATGGGGTCCAGTGCCCAGGGAAAAGGGTTCATTTGGGATGGGCTCTCACTGACAGCAACAAAAGCACCATTATTAACACTGATGGGTGGTGGGGTGGGGTATAGGGTAGGGGGAGAAGCAGACAAGAGAAGAACAGAACTGTCCATTTAAAACATCAAAATAGTAATATAGAATATGAGGTGGCCTTCACATTATGTTTGCAAATTGGTTCCTATCTAATCTGAGAAATGTTGATAAAAGCTTAAGCTCTTAGTATTCATGAAAACCTCCACCCTTTATAAATAGTCTTGGAGAGAGATTACAGATCTGACGTGATCAAGACTTAGAAAGATTCAAAGATGCACAAACCCAGAGAGCATGAACAGAAATCACAGGCAGAGACTAGAGAAACATACGTCTCCCTTTCACTGGGAGGGAGGAATTTGGATAGTATCAGATAGTAGGTAAACATTTAATCTGTTATGAGGAAAGGTTTCCTGAAGGAAGGAAGCAAGCAAAGAAAACAGACCAATTAATCTTTCAACAGCTGAAGGATCTTGCCATGTGTGATTTTAATTGTCCTTCATTAAAAAAAAAATCAGCGAATCACCAGGCTTTTTAGATCTAAAGAGGCTTTCAATTTCAAACCCACAATTTTCCCAGGGCTTCTTTCTAACACCCCAGCAGTTAGTAATCGGACTGACGGAAAGTATATTCTCGGAACTCTTTATCCCCCTTCCTTCTGGATCCTCACCAAGAGAGCAATTCAAATGAGTGGGTTACAAAATCAAATTACTCAATTTGTAAGTTGGGATCTTGGAAAAACACCAACTATCTCAGGGTTTCTCCACCATACGGATGGCTAACTTAACAGGATACACTCGGACTCTCCTGGCTTTTCAGGGGTTCTCTGAAACCTAGCATTATCTGGAGAGAAGGATCGTGCCTTTAGACATGAGAAAACTTTTAATGTAAATTTTTTCCCCCCCAAGTCTGGCACAACAAAAGAGACCTCATGGAAAACAGAGGTTTCCACCTTGGGTTGGCTTAGGAAGTCCCTGTGGATTGCTGGCAGACTGTGCATGCATACGAGTGGTAGCTCAATTACAAACACTCGGTACCTCATCTCCAAGACCTTTTCTCCATGTGTAGGAATGCATTTCCCAGACAGTGAAGTGAACACAAGGCACTCCAACAGCCCAAACAAGACAGGAGGGACGGAAGAACCAGAGAAGGGGAGCCTGCTGAGAAGCCCTTTCTACTAGCTCTCTCTCACATCTGGACGGTTTCCCAGCTTCTGAGTCTCTATACAGACAGACCAGGCCTCACAGAGAGTCAACAGGACAAGAACACAGGAATCAGTTATAAGAGGAAACCCCCCATCTCTCTCCTCTTATTATTATTATTACTTTAAAAAAGGCAACTTGCCATAGGGAGAAATATATGCAAATAAATGGGGAACTTGGGCTGAGGCCTGGTTTTTGGTAGCAGTTCAGCGTCTAAGAAAAGGCGATTAAGTGAAAACAGTGCTGTTCTGCCATTACTACCTGTGGCAGTCAGCTAATCTGGTGTCCATTTCAGGATTAAAAGTGAAGGGGTAGTAGAGGCTAGCCTGTCAATCTGGAGCTAGCTAATGAGAGCTCTGTATGGGCATGGCTTTCTCCTGAGAATTCTGGGAAATCTGGCTATATTTTCCCTCTTGGAGGTGAGAGACTTACTACCCCGTCCCTTGGAGACTATCGACTGACAAGGCAGACTTCCTGTGAGCCATCCCTGAGGAGAAGCCACATGGAGCTGTCCTAGTGCCCTGAGCCGGACAAGCCACATGGATGCCACCAGACCTCTGAAGCCGGAGGAGCCACTAGGAGACCCCTGCCAGGGCTGAGATGCTTACAACGCCACTGGATCCAAAGGCCTGCTACCCACCTGGCTACCCACCTGCATCATAACGTGTGTTTCATGAGTCTTTAGACTTTATAGGCTGGTATGGTACATATGGGATAATATTGGAGTTATGACCTTGGATGGACTGGGTTGGGATGCCTTCTTAATGTACAGTTGCTCTCATATATAAAACACTTTCTTATACACATGAGTGTTTATAGGGCTGAGCCCCGGTGGTGTAGTGGGACTGCAGCCCACTGGGACGGAGGTTCAATTCCAGCAGTGGGGCTGGGCCTCCTACTCCCACCACCGGAGAGCAGTGATGCCCCCCAAAACCAAAAAAACAAAACAAAAAAAATGAGTGTTTATAAATTTGATTCTCTAGTCTAGCTGGATTAAAACACTACCTTTGAGAGAGAGTCTCATTCATACGGTGTGAAGCATACTGTTTCTTCGAACTCTGATCCATACCTGGCCAGTTGCTGCTCCAAGAAATGGTACCGTTCCTCTCTGAGGCTTCCTCCGAAGAGTTCCCCGACTCCAGGGACCAAAAGGTCTACGGCAGCAACCTAACACAGAAGAGGAAACCATCACTGTGACACATTCAGGGTGACACCAACACGAGCTTCTCAAGCAGACACGTTCCTCATCTTGGTAGCAGTTACTTAACCGAGTGTTGCATTTGGCTCACTTCATCTGTCCATATTCTTTTTTTTTTTTTTTGGCATCACTGCCCTCTGGTGGTTGTGGGAGCTACCCAGCACTTTTCCTAAGAGCAGCCACTGGATTTGAAGCGCCAAGGCTGTGGGCCACAGTCCCGCACTCAACCACTTACGCCACCGGGGCTCAGCCCATATTCTCTTTCAACACCAAAATCGACTACTTACAATGCGAGGTCACCCGTTACCAAAACCAGGGCGATTCGTTCTCCACATGTGGGGCTTACTGAACAAAACTGTGTAATTTTTTAAAAGGTGATATCATACATGTTCATTAACCCAACATACAGTAGATCAAAACACAACCTGATCCTGCCCCAGGCTCACAATCCTTGAGTTTGAGCCCCGTGGGGTAGCCCCTGTGTCAGTCCATCTGGCTGAGAGCCTCTCGGTTTTGTTGCTCCCCTCCTTTTCCAAGCATGACATCCTTCTACAGGGACTGGTCTCGCAGGGTAACACGCCCAAAGTCTTGCCATCCTTGCTTCTCAAGAGCATGTTGTTGGCTGTAGTCCTTCCCCGACAAACTTGTTTACTTTTTGGGCAGACCATGGAACTTCCAATACTCTTTGCCAGCACCAACCACAATTCCGATGCAACAGTTCTTCATTGGGATGACTTAGTCAGTGTCCAGCTTTCACATGGAGGGAAGGCGATTGAAAATACCACGGCGGCGAGGGTCAGGCGCATCTCAGTCCTTGAAGTAACCTCCTTGCTTTCCAACACTTTAAAGAGGTCTTGTGTGTATTCACCCAGTGTGATGTGTCCTTTGAGCTGCTGACTGCCACTTCCTTGAACTATAAAAAAAGAACCCATTACCATGCAGAAGAAATTACATTCTCGCATGTTCTCTTTCAGGTTTTTCTCACATGTTTAAAAAGACTGTGCTGGGTGGGTGTGTTCGGTGCTGTTGAATCCATACTGGCTTAAAAAAACCCTAAAAAAAGAGAACAAAATACTACCAGGGCCTGTGGCATATTCACTCTTGTCAACCCACCACCTGTCCTGACACTTTCCTCAACTTTACCAAGCATGATGTCCTGCACCAGGGATTGGTTTCTCCTGAAAGCACAGGTCTTAAGGATGAGCGACGTATTCCACCAGTAAGTCTTCAAGTCCCTGCTGTCAGCAAGCAATGTGGTGTCATCTGCATTGGCAGGGTGTGGGCGAGTCTTCCCCTATCCTGAGGCCACCTTCTGCATACACCCCAGTTTCTCAGATTACTTGCTCGGCACGCAGATGGAATAAGAACGGTCAGAAATGATACGGCTCTGATACACACACTTTTCCTAGGTATCCCCTTGTTCTGTTCTAATCTCTGCCCCTTGGTCTATAGGTATTGTAGGAGCAGGTATTGTAGGAGCAAGAGTCAGTGTTCTGTAGTGGCTATTCTTCCTGGCTCCGAAATGCTCACGCTCATCGACATCACTCCATCTCAACCCAAGGGGACCCTATCAGACAAGCTTCCCAGACAGCAACTCCTGAGAAGAGCAGAAAGCCTGGTCTCTCTGAAACGACATGCACACGTGCCACTGTCATTGTCTACCTCGAGTCCCCAGTGAGCACTTTCCCTAGGTCGGTAAGGTCACGCCACACGCTTCATGTGGGAATGGCAGGGAACTTCTCTTCCTGAAAACCAGCACTGCCTTACTGCTGAGCCCTGTGGGGGAGGGAAAGAGCCCTGCTGGCGGAGTGGTGATGTGTCGGGCCGTGAACCTTACGGTCAGTGGTCTGAAGGGACCAAGTGTTTGGAGGGAGAAAGACACGGGCTTCTTGACTCAGAGACCCCCAAGGGGCAGTTCTAGCCAATAAGGTCCCTATGAGTTGGGATCCATTCCATGGCAGCGAGTTTGGTCCTGGTTTTCTGAGGAAGCGGTGAGTATATCCACAATGTATCCTTTGCAGGATTCGGAAGCAGGGGCCGTTCCAGGCAGCAAGGATGGGCGGTCGCTATCCCTCCTGCTGCAAGTGCACGCACAGCTTAAGAGGCAGGGCTCAGCTGATGGCTGCCTCCAAAGCTAGCTGGATGGGTGGCTGGGGGGTGGGGGCGGAAAGAGGGGGGCTGTCTCTGAGACAGGAAGCAGGTGGTCTGGAGCAGCCTGGTGCCCAGGGATGAGGCAGAACACTTGCACGCTCTGTCGTTCCTCAGCGTCAAACCCAAGGTCTGCTTCTTATTCCTCAAACAACTAATATAAACAAACAAATGCATTTGGGATGTCATAGGCCTAAGTTATGTTGAGGGCCAAGTTTTCCCAACGCTATTTTTAGGAGTGTAAAATCTGCACACTGTATCTCTGAATTACAACTTGCCTTAACAAACGTATATATTTGAACTCCCTGGAGAATTCGCTGTAACCACACGGCCTTTTATCCTTCCTGTCTGGTTCTTGCTCGCTTGGCTTATTTGAAAGTGCACAGTAGTTGTTGTTGTGGAATCTTCCGAGCCACCTTCTCTTACAAAATCTTATGTCATGGTTTAAGTCTTTTTTTTTGTCTAACTGGCTACATCCAACTATTTCCACATTGACCACTATAAAATGAACGTGATAATTGCCGTGTTAGTCAGAACAGGCTAGGTTATGCTGTAGCTAACAAACAACTCTAGAATTTGGCCTCTACCCACTGGATGCCAGTTGTGCTTCAACAGCTGCGACAACCAAAATTGTTCCCAGACATCATCAAATGTCCCTGGGGGGCAGGGGGCGGGGAGGGGGAGGCACCCTTGATTAATAACCACTGTTTTACAACAGTGAATTCACTTTTTCCTTTTCTCTTATGGTACATCTTCAGCCTGGCCTGAGCCGATAGAACAGCCGTTTTTCTCTTGGCTGTTCTTTTGGCGGATGACAGAAAGAACAACACAGAAATTTCTCTGCTAAAAGCATTTGCCCAGAAGTGATGTCTGGATGTTAGTTCTGCTCACAATTCACTGGCTGATGCATGTTGTCTGATGAAACTCATGTCAGCTGGGTAAGGAAGCATGATATTCCACCCAGGAGGGACAGCAACAATTTGTATACAACAGCTTGCTAACTTGCTTTTCCCCCATCTCTGCTCTCTGGCGGGGCGCGTGGGGGCTGCTAAGGGGGAGCCTGGCAGTGCACCCACCAGCAGATGTGCGGGAGAAAGCAGCCGCGCTCTGTCTCGGCAGGGATTTACCCCCTTGGAAACATCGGGGTCAGAATCGATGCTGTGGCAGTGGGACGGGCAGAGACTTCCAGAGGAGAACTTGTTAGGAAATAACATATGACTGTAATAAAATTTTATCTGAATTAAGAAGTTTCAAAGACAACTGGACCAAGTCGCACGTTACTGCTAGATTTACGACCGCCTCTCTCTATAGAGACACATACAGCTTGTCCTGATCTTCTGATCTCCGTGGAAGGCACGACTGTTTTGAAACGCCTATGCCCCACGGCCACACTGACTCCCTTTCCAGCAGAGAAAGGTTCCCCTTCTTCATGAAGAAGAGCCACCAAAGGTTTGCTCCACTCTCGTCCTTCATGTAACATTTTCACTTCCCCTCCTGGCTTTAGGTTTAGATTTCCCAAACGACATCAAATTCTCAGACGTCTTTTTTTTTTTTTTTTAAATGATCACTTCTCCCTTTCTACAAACAGACTAAATCTACACCCACTGCCAGTAAAGTGATCTTGATTCACAGTGACAAGCAGAACTGTTGCATGGGGTTCCCCTGACTTCAATCTTTTGGAAGAACACTGCCACATCTTTCTCCCCGGGAGACCCCAGTGGGATCGAGCCACCAACCTTTCTGTGAGTATGAACACACCTAGTCACGGTGCTCCTTGCAAAGACAAAATACATTATATAGCAAAATATTCCCCAACTGTAAACAAAGATGCATTTGGGTATACATAGAACTGCACTTGATTTTGGCACAATAAAGAAATAATTGTATCTTTCCTCTCCCTCTCTGTAACAGTTGGCCTTAGCTTGGTAACTAACGTAGAAAACACCTTGTTTGTCGGCCTTTAGTGGCAACAAAGGAGTCCTGGTGGCGCTATCAGATAAGCAAGCGCTGGGCAGCTAACCTCAAGGTCGCTAAGTTCAAACTCACGCATGTAAAACTTCGTCTTAGAAACCCTGTGTAGCAGGAGTCTCAAACTATGGCCCTGCCGCCCACAGAGGACATTTATTCTGCTACCAGGTGTTTTTGCCCCCGCTGCCTGTCCTGCTGAGCAGTCGACTCATCTGAGGCCCGCAGGTAATTAGTTCCTAGTTGTTTTTGTAAACTATAGTCTGATCCTCCAATGGTCTGAGGGACAGTGAGCTGGCTCCCTGTTTAAAAAGTTTGGGGGGCTGAGCCCTGGTGGCGTAGTGGTTGTGCGCAGGACTGCGGCCCACTGGGATGGAGGTTCGATTCCAGCTCCATGGAGCAAAGGCTGGGCCTCCTACTCCCACCACCTGAGGGCAGTGATGCCCCCAAAAATCAAAACAAAACAAAACAAAAAGTTTGGGGACCCCTGCTGTATAGGGTCATGAGTTAAAGGCGTGAGGGGCATGTTTAACCTGCTCGGGCTACACAAAGAAGAGTTTTAACCCTGCTTGGGTAAGTGTTACAAAGATCCTTTAACCAATGTTGAGAAGTGTCCAAAGGGCACCCTACTTTGCAAATCTAGCTCCTGTCTGAAGGCATCGGAAGCCTGAGGTATCGCTGCTGCCTCCTACCACTCCAGGCGGGGGGGTCTCACACACCCTCCGCTGGGGGATCTTTTTCTTGATGGTTGTGGGACTACTCTCTGCCTGTGTCTGATGACTGGTAGGGCAGAATAGAATAGAACTGTTGCTATGGGTTTCCCAAACTATAACTCTTTTTTTTCGGGGGGGGGGGGGGGGGGCGGGAAGGGCGCATCACTACCCTCTGGTGGTCGTGGGAGCTACCCAGCCTTGCTGCTGTGGGATTTGAACCGCCAGGCCCGTGGGCTGCAGTCCTGCACTCAACCATGACGCCACCGGGGTTCAGCCCCCAAACGATAACCCTCTACAGGACCAGCCAGCCTCATCTTTCTCCCGTGGAGCTGCTGTGGTTTTGAAGTGGGGAGCTTGTCTTTAGCAGCCCAACGCATCGTCCCCTATGCCACTGGGATTCGCCGATGCGCTCCGCTGGCATAGTTGTGTGTGTGCGCTGGGCTGCGAACCTCAGCACAGTGGCTCAAAACCACCAGCTGCTGCAGGGGAAAAAGATGAAGCTGTCTATCCCTGGGCAGATTTAGAGTCGTGGAAGCCCAGAGGTGCAGGTCTACGGTACCCTATAGTGTCAAAGAGCTGGACTCAAGTGATAGTGGTGAGTTTGAAGTTCAGCTTGTCATGGGGTGAAGCTACAAAAGACCACGGGCAGAGAAGAGGTACCAAGATGCTACAGGTTGCCATGGGTTGGGATGGACTTACTGGGAGTGGGAGTGGAGACAGGGGTAGACACAGATATAATACCAACCACGGGTGTCAAAGGAGAAGTACGCACGAAATACAAAATGTTAAGGAAAGCACCCAAAGTAATGAGGAAGACCTGGCTGCGTCTTATGTTTGCAAAGTGGTGGTGGTGGTGGTGTGAGTGCAAACAGGCTGAAACAAGCAGGTAGCTGACTATGACCTCTCCTTATGGCCAGATGGACCTGGGGTTTATGGGCCATTGCAGCTGGCTGGAAGAGCTGTGCTGACAAGAAGGGTTAATCTGAATTAGACAAACTGGGAGGAGGCTCATGGATAAAGATGGCATAATAGTAGATTAGACTTTATCATAACTAACCATGTAGTATGTTATAAAGTAGTAAGAGCCACAAGGAAAATACAGATAAAGTTCCAAGAATAATTATGCCACTATCAGGACCACCATAATTAAGGGATATACAGATATTGGCGGATCACTAATGCCCTTCTGGCCAATCCCAGTGTGCCCAGAGTCAAAGCCGCCTGGCACAGGTAATGGTAACACTGGGCTATCGTGAGCACCCCCTTCTGCTCTCTCAACTCTTCCCTTGCCAGCTTTTCCATGTCGCTGGACTCTTAAGAGCCTGTCTTAAGCAAGTCAAAGTACCTTTTGCCCCTGGGAGGTGATTCTCCTCTAGGGAGAGTAGAAGGGCCTCCCCATGTTTTAATTTAACGACCCAAATCATACTCTTATTTCTGCTAATAATTTTCATCTCTACTTGTTTCTGGGCAAGACAGACAAGACGATTGGTAACGAAAGAGGACCCACTAAAGTAATTCCACTTTCTTATACTTTTTCTTGGAACTTCACTTTATGAACCGTCAAAAATCACCTATGAACTTGAAACGGTGAAGGCTTTCTGAATTGGTGATAGTCTGTACTTCATGGAAAAACACAGGGTTCACAGGGAAAGAAAGCTATAGCTTTTCTCTAAGCCTGGCGTCTACGGGAGGAATGAACTAAATTGTGAAGAGGAACAAAGGCCCTTTCTACTTCAGGCTAAGCAACTCTGAGAACTTCTGTAACTAAGGCCCTGAACTGTGCGTCTGCGCGCCTTCTTTGGCAGAGTTGCAGGTAGACAGACGTCTGTCACTTGCTCGCACAGGCACCGATGAAGGCAGCAGAGGGCCACCCCCCCCCCCCCGACTCCTCATGAACTGCCCTCTCCTCAGACACAATCTCGTCCACTCTTCCAGACACATCTTCCTGCCCTGGGGATGAGATGGGCTTCAGCCGCACAGCTGCAGGGACACGCTGTCTAGAAATAGTTGGTGTTGGTATTCCAGCTGAACAAACCCTGGTCTCTATTTATGACACTCCTTTCTGACGCCTACTCTTTGATGACAATTAATGTACTTAAAATAAAACTCTGAATTTAAAACAACAACAACAAATAGGCAACAGGGGAATAAGACTTTAAATACGGAGCCCGGTGCCAACTTCAAAGATGGAAAAAAAGTCTAACGTCCCTCTGCTCTCTCTTCCTCTCTCGATATTTAAAAATATTGATGAAAAGTGCAGATTGCAGGCCGTCCCACTCACTTTCTCACAAGCTGAGAAACCCCAACAAAGGAGCAACATTACTCACCGTTATTAAAAGACAAGGAATGTTCCACAAACCATAGGAAACAGGTTTGTGGCCTCAGTCCAAAGTGCTGATACGAATAGCATGTGGACCCTGAAAGCAACTAAAACGCAGCAAAGAAATGGCGCCTCCCAGAAGTGCTGGGGAGACTAGGTGGATGGTGTGTGAACGGCCTCTATAAATAGAGACAGCCAGGGGGCGGCTACATGCAGGCTTCAGCTGACAAGCTGGTCTTAAACTACATCTGCTGCCACAACAAGGCACGTTCTTTAACTTCTGAAAACAGCTTGTAAGGAAGGGAATCTCTATTCTGTCCCAAAATGCATGGTTCTGTTTTTCTCAGGGCCAAGATAGACTTCCTACATTTCTTTCTTCTTTGCTGTGTGCTGTTCACTTGATCTCAACCCACAGTGATGGAGTCTAGTCTGTCAATCAGGTCACAGCCAGTGAGGCCACGCCGTGGGCATGGCCTTCCCCTGAGGATTCTGGGGACTCTTTGTTTCCTCTCTGGAGGCACGAGACACTCTCTGCGTTATCTTCCTGCTGACCAGCCACGTGGAGCTATGCCGGCAGTCAGAACCCTGGAGCTGGAGGAGCGACATGGAGACCCACGCTAGCGCTCAGACGCTTCCACCACCACTGGATCCACAAGACTTTGCACCCACTGGCCTGGGATTTTCCTGCATTCAGCACCATTGCATGTGTTGCGTGAGTCTGAAGAGGAATTTATAGACTGTTATCAGACATATGGGCTAATATCAGACTTATGGCCTTGAAGGGGACTGGGAGGTTTTCTTATCGCCCAAATTTGTAATTTCAGGAAAAAAATTTTTTTTTCTTTTTTTAAATCATTTTATTAGGGGCTCATACATCACTTATCACAATATATACACACATATACTGTGCCATTCCCCTTGGCCTGCCTGCTGTTGTCGTCCTTCTACAAATCTCTGCTTTTCCACTGGAGCCCTTGATTTCAGCTTCTCATCCCTCCCCTCCCCTCCCGGCCCCCGTTTTTATTCCTTACTTTCATAGTTACCAACATATATAAAACAACCAAAATACATAAAAAATAATTTTGGTATCAGATAAGTTTTAATTAAATGTATTTAATTAAATGTTACATAATTAGGTATATTTAAATGTTACGAAGATGTTGCGCTTGGCGTTCTAGGGTTAATATGCAATTATTCTTTGCTATAAAGTTCTCTCTTTTTTTGTGGGGGGGCATCACTGCCCAGCCTTGCTTCTGGAGAGCTACTGCTGGATTTGCACTGTCAAGCCAGTGGGCTACAGTCCCGCACTCAACCACTGTGCTACTGGGGCTCAGCGTAAAGTTCTCTCTTACACATATATGAATGTCTATGAATTTGTTTCTTTAGTTGAACACAGTGACCACAGAGGTCAGAATAGTACTGCTCCCTATGGCTTCTAAGACTGCACATTTTCCTGAAAGCAAAAAGCCTTACCTTTCTCTTGGCAGCGCTACTGGTGGGCTTGAGCCATCCACCTTGCAGCTGGCAGCCTGCCACTTAACCCACTGTGCCACTTAGCCCTCCTTTACTTCTTCCGTCAAAGAAACCCCAATCAAACCCACTGTCATTGAGTGGATTCGGACTATTGTCCCCTTTTACAGGCCTTCCAGGGTTGTAAGTCTTTATGGGAGCAGATGGTCTGATTTTTCTCCAGTGGAGCAGCTGGTGAGTTTGAACTGACAACCTTGTGATTAGCAGCTCAACACCTACCTCATGGTGCCACCAACTGAACTGGAACAAAATAATAGTTGAGAGATATGCAAAGGCTCACCTGAGTTCTTCAGTTTCAGAGAAAGACACACTTCTGCATTGGGCACCCTCTGACAATGGAGTCTGCTCATCTTTGCCTGCTCTCTCACGTCTCTATCCTCCACGTCCAGTTTATCACCCAGAGTCCTCGCTGTTCTTCGTGCATGCTTCGTCTCAGTTTTAACTTTCTCTCCGTTGCTCAGCAGAAGACCTAGTTTCTCCATTTCCAGACTACGACTGAGAGTCCTATTCTTTTTCAGTTTAATTCCCTCTTTCCCCAGTCTACCCTTGCTGGTCATCTTTATCCTTAGCTATTTCCCCATACTCTTTTGCTTTTGATGTAGGGTTTAATTTTCACAGAAATGTAAAAAAAATATGCGAAGCATCAAAAGACAATTCCCTCTCGTAGTGTATTAAAAGTGCATTAGTGAAGGTAAACAAGCTCAGAAGCAACAAAGCTCACATGGAAGGACACCAGCCTGTGTGACCACGCGGCATCGAAGGGATCACGCATCAGGAATCAAAGAACGAAAAATTATCATTATAAAGGAGGGGAAGTACAGATTGGCGACCCAAAGCCCATCGGTAGGTGAAACAACATCGCGTTACAGAAGGGTTGTGGGGAGGAGACGAGCCAGTCGGGGCACAGGTTCTAAAATGCTTCCTCCCTCCCATAAACATGATCTGAATTCTACCTTAGAAATCCAGCGAGGAGCCGGAAACATGTCAGACAGCGTTTGATGTGACTAAATAATAATAATTTATAAATTATCAAGGGTTCATGAGGGAGGGGAGAGTGGAAAGAGGAGGAGCCAATACCACGAGCTTAAATGAAAAGAAAATGTTTTGGGAATGATGATGGCGTCAAGGGTACAAATGTGCTTTGTATACAATAGATGTATATCTGAATTGTGATGAGTTCTATGAGCCTCCCATAAAACGATTTAAAAAAAAAGTGTATTAAAAGATATTACAAACTTTTACTTTACCAAAAATATATACATATGTATAAGAAGTATATTACCGAAGTAAGTCCACACGGACCATCCCTCTCATGACTTCTTCCTCTGCTGGTATCACCAAAGGAGAGTGTTTTAGTTATGTATTGTTGCTGTGACCAAAACACCACAAAGGAGCGGCTTGCATGAACAGACACGGATTTTCTCACACAGGGGTCCTCAAACTATGGCCTGCAGGCCACATGCGGCCCCCCAGTTTGCCAGGAGTTTTTGCCACTGCTGCCTGTCCTGCTTAGCAGTCGACTCATCCCGGGCCACAGTGAATTTGCTCATAGTTGTTATTTTTTTCTTGGTGACATCACTGCCCTGGTGGGACAGACTCTTCACTTCAGAGTGCCTTACACAGTGGGCGCTAACCTCCAGTTGGAACCCACTGGTTGATCTGCAGGAGAAAGAGGGTTTTCAACTCTGGCCTCCTGTCCCGCAGGGTGGCCCAGAGTCAGGACAGACTCCATGCCAGCGAGTTTCCGGTTGGAGATCTCCACGGGATTAGCACCCATCTGTCCTCATCTCACCACGGTCCTCTTGTTTAAACTTTTCTTCTGTATTTCCAGAGATTGACTCAAGAAACATCCGACACAAATCCTGTCTCATTAGCCTAACAAAATACATTTCTCAACGGAATGACAAACCATTTGGATCGGTGACAGGATTACATATACCAAACCCATATTTTGAAGGGGAAGCTTAATTCTCCCCATAATATACCGGTAGTTCTCCTGTTTCAGAACTTTCTATGAATAATGCATGCAATATATGCATTTTTGTATCTCTAGTCTATTTCGCTGAATCCACTTGTGAGTCGCTATGATGACAAGATGTAGGAACAGTTCATTCTCACTGCTGTACATTCCCGTTAGCTGATGATGAGTTGATGGCTTATCTAACTCATCTAACTTATCTAACTCAGACTTCCATGGGTTTTGTATCTCCCTCATTCTTTATATGAACAAGCCACAATTTAGTTATTTCTTCTACTGTTGATGGATTTTGATTCCCCCTCCCTCCAATTTTGGACTTTTAGGTTTATGCTACTATGTCTAATTTAGCACACAAATTCTGTGCACAATCTATATCTTTGGCTGAGAGAGAAATTGCTGGATCATAGAACATATGTAGAGAAGTTGGCCTTAGTCGATACTGCTGATGGGTTTTTAAAATAGTGTTATAATCACACCCAGGCCAGACGGCTCCATTTCCGAGCATCTGTACGGACAACAGCCACCACAGGCTCTTCTTGCATTAGCCATGCTGGCTGGTATGCAGTGGTTTCCATGTGCATTTCCCTGTCCATAAACGAGATTGGGAATCATCCCTTGGGAATGCCATGGCCAAGACAAGACAAGTTAAATGCTGGACAAGTTAAAGCCCAAGTCCCCCGGCTTCAAGTCCACTCCCGTGTCTGCCACTCCAGCTGGACATTCCATTCCAGACAAAGTCCCCGCCGTGACCTTGCGGTTCCTCTGCATCTTAGCACCACTCGTCACTCACTTTGTGATCGCACAACAAATGGAACATCCTCACCTGTCTAAAAAAAAAACAAAAGAAAGACACCAAAAGGGAATTGGGGGTGGGAAGTGCCGGTTGACCACTGGCATATGTATTCAATAGATACTACTTTCTTCTCTTGAACCCTGGGAACAGTATGTTGGCCACATAAGAGGTGCTCAGTGATAGGCGTGTTTGAATTGGAATCTCAAAGTTTAATCCACATCGTCAATCCTTTCTTCCACTTTCTTTTTTTCCTGCACTTAAAGCAGATTACTGCTCTTAATCCAGAAGTTCGTTGCTTCTCTACTAACTGCTACGATATAGATAACCTCCCCACTTCCTGAGTTTCTTTTCTGTGTGATTCTCCATACATGGCAGCACTGGTATCCCACCAGAATATGGAGGAAGCGAGTGAGCTTTAATGACACAAGCTTCTAAAATTCCTTTTTGGGGGGCTGGTGGGGGTATGATCTGTTTTCTTCAAATACTCAAACATGCTTCATAATTAAGTAACTTACTTTACATATTCAAATGTTATAGACTAAATTGTGTCCTCCCGAATACTGTGGTTTGTCAGTTGTGCCTTTATCCTCAAAGGGACATCTGGCTTTCCAACCTTTTAAAGAGGGCTGGTACAGGGCTGAGCCCCGGTGGCGTGGTGGTTGAATGCGGGACTGTAGCCCATTGGCTTGGTGGTTCAAATCCAGCAGCTGCTCTACGGGAGCAAGGCTGGGTAGTTCCCATGACCACTAGAGGGCAGTGATGCCCCCCCAAAAAGAGGACTGGTACAGATTTATCCAACGTGATGCATTGTTTGATTTCTTAACTGCTGCTTCCAGAAGCACTGATTTTGAATCCAAGCAAAATGAAATCCTTGAGAACCTTAATCTGGTCTCACTTTTGATCCAACTGTAGGGACTTTTGTTTTCCACACCGAGTAGTGACATGTACCGCAGACCAGAGTCTGTGAGGTTCCCCAGCAAGTGCATCAAGTAAGTCGTCCTTGCTGTGAAAAACATGGATGCTAAAGGCTGTCAATATGCCTTTCTCCACTCCTGATGCTTTGATCTCCATATAGTCTGTCTGAAATTCTTGCTCAGGATACAGACTGAATAAACGTGGTAAGAGGATACAACTCTGACACACACTTTGCTGATTCTATTTTGTTTGTTTGCTGGTGGAGTGGGAGTGGGAGGCCCAGCCTTGCTCCTGGAGAGCTGCTGTTGAATTTGAACCGCAAGCCTAGTGGGCCGCAGTCCCACACTCAACCACAAGCCACTGGGGCTCAGTCCACTTGACTGATTTTAAACCACACAGTACTCCTTTGTTCTGTTTGCGTGACTGCCACTTGGTCCACATGAGCACATTGACAGGTCCAGGAGTCCCCATTCTTCTCAATGCTATTTTTTTTGTGGGGGGGCGGGGGAGGGGGCGGTGGGGCGGGGAACGGAGGGTATGATGTCTTTGTGCAGATACTAAAACACAAATAAACATCTTTCTGGTATTCTCTGCTTTCAACCAAGATCCATCGGACATAAGTAATAATCCACCTCCTGCTATGTCCTGATCTGAATTCTGTTTGAACTTCTGGAAGCTCCCTATTGACATACTGTTTTAACCACTGTTGAATTAGCTCCTGCAAAACTGAGCTTATATGTGTTATTAAGAGTATTGTTTAATTATTTCCACACTCTGTTGGGTCACTGTTCTTTAGAATGGGGAGGTTCGATTCCAGCTCCACAGACCAAAGGCTGGGCCTCCTACTCCCACCACCACCCCCCCCAAAAAAAACCCAAAAAACAAAACAAAACAAAAAGTAATGGGCACAATGATGAATCTTTTCCAGTCAGTCGGCCAGGTAACTATCTTCCAAATTTCTTAACACTTAAGAAATGGCTTCAGTGTTAAATGGCTTCCGTGTTTCGTCAGCTTACTGAAATATCTCAATTGACTTTCTACGATTTCCTGGGGCATGGGTCCGTGCACCTTGGACTTCTTTCGGTACCAACGGTTCTGGATCACAAGCTACCACTTCACATGGCTGAATGTCAACCAGTTCTCTGTCAACCAGTTCAATGACCAGTAGTCATTGAATATTTCGCCCATTTTCTGATGGTTCCTGCTTTGTCCAATCTTTTGTCTATACAATCTCTTAGTTTTGCAATGTGAAGTTTTGAATATTTTTCTTTGATTCTTTCAGTTTGAGACATGCTGAGCGTGCTTTTCCTTTTTGCTTCAGGTAAAAAAGCCCCTTTCATCACTAGCACTTTCTTGACTTGGGCACCTTTTGGAATTCTTCTGTTCAGCTCTTTGACGTCATCATTTCTTCCTTTTGCCTTAGCCACTCTATGACTAAGAGCAAGTCAGAGTCTCTTCTGACGTCCACTGTGATCTTTTCTTCCTTTCCAGTCTTTCTAATGACCTTTTGCCTTCTTCATGCATGACATTCTTGATGTCATCTCACAGCTCCTCTGTCTTCTGTTCCCGGTGTTCAAGCATCAAGGGTGTCCCCGAGGTGCTCTGGAAATGCAGGTGGAAGGTAATCAAGGTCCTGTGTTGGTGCTCATGAACTTCCTTGACCTTTTATAACACTACTGGTGCTTTAACAAAATTTAGAAGGGAATGAAAACGGATTCCACATTTCATGACTGCCTAATATCTCAGACACCGTGCTCTGCGTTTCTCATGTATTACCTAATTTGATTCTCATGACCCTGGAAAACATCATCTTACTGTGACAGATCAGGAACCAAGACCCACAGAGACTATGTGACTCACTTAAGATGACGCCATGTATAAGGCACAGGGCTGGGGCGTCAACACACGCGTGCCTGAGTCCCCTGTCAGTGAATGTCCCTCTGAGTCATGTAGCCATGGCGTACAGCATTCAGTTCTTGACTCAGCAATTTCCTTCTCAAATCAAGCCACTCACTCACGACCTGTCTTTTCTGAACACAACGGCATTAAGGTCAGGAGATTCATCTTGTCATCCACTCACCTGTGGGCGCACGACATAGACTTCATCTCAGGTATCATTCTGGGGAAAGAGACCCACAGCCGAGGAGCCCTAGCGAGCTGTGTTGGGCTACTATCCACCAGGCTTCTGGTTTGAACCCACAGCGACCCCTCGAGGGGAAGATGGGGCAATTTGCTCCTGCTCAGAGCCACAGTCTAGGCGCCCAAAGGAAGAGCTCTACTCTTTCTGACCCACGTGGTCACAAGGAGTCAGAACTGGCTGGATGCTTCCATCCAGCTTTGTTATTTATTTATTCTTGTTTTAGGGATACACCGGTGAGAGAGGAGTCAGTAAGGAAAAACTCCCACAAGTACATGTAACATTTTAAGTAGTGATATGATGGGTTAAAAAGGAGTGATTCTGAGTCTAAAATGCATCGTGGTGCCATTCTAGTATCGAACAGAGGTCTCTGACTTAGTCTGGACTGTGACGGGTCAAAGTTTTCTCTGAGGAAATCATGATTGGGCAGAGATCTGAAAAGTACAGTTATTTAGGTGAAGAAGATTGTTCCACGTTGAAGGAGGGGAAGTATATGCAGAAATCCTGTGGTTGGTGGGAGGAAGCGGTGAATGTTTGAAGAACAGCCTCTCTGGGGGTGGCTGGTACAAATGTTGGTGCTTACTGACTGCCTTTATTTCTTAACAATTGAGAGCACAGTGCAGCAAAGCCTGTGTGGACTCTCCTGGGAGGAAACCTGCTGGGCGGGAGAGGAGCGCGGCTGGCGGTGAGGGCCGAGCAAGAGCATGCATTGTGAAAGGTCAGCGTCTTGATTATGAAAGCAAAACATACAGAGAGACTTAACTGAAAAACTGCGTGGGTGAAAAGTGACCAATGGAAGGCAGTTACATGAGAAGAATCCTGGTCCAGGTGCAGGAGGAGAGAAGCAGTGGAGGTGGGGTGCAGTTAAATGTTACACAATCAACAACGAGATAATGGACATAGTTTTATGTCTTGAGTGATGCGTGTTCAATAATGAATTATTTAGGTTTAGATAATCGATGTCCTCATTTCTCTTCCTTTTGCTGCCAAACTGAGGGTCAATTCATTTTTCATGAGGGTTGGTAGGAAAAAGAGAAAATAAGAACTAAATCGGTATGTTGCTCATTGGTTTGGGATCATGCATTGTGAACGGTGGGGGGGTAAGTAGAACTGATGACTACGATGTAATCTTAAATTGTGTGGGATTCTGAGGCAGTCTGCAAATGTGAAAAAGAACACAGGCTTTTGAGGCACCGAGAGTCGGGCTTGAACACTGGTGCTGTCACCTACCAGCTCTCTCCAGAGCTGGGGAAAAGGCAATGACTCCCTGTGAGTGTATGTCAGTGTGTTTTTACCTTACAACACGGAAGAAGACAAATTTCTTGGCAAAGTAGTTTGGGAATTTACAGACAAACAGTGGTGCTTGACCCGAAAGGCTAAGCCTTTGAGTGCTAAGGGAAATGCAGCAGCTGAGAACACGTCCGTCCCAGCTAGAGCACAGGGTCCGGAACCGGGGGTGGCACTGCACTCTGCCCGAGAGGGTGGTTAGGAAAGGAGTCGGAATCAACCAGAGAGCGCACACAAACGACAGGCTAGCAATCTGACAAGGTAAAACGGGAGATACAGTCAAACAGATCAAATTGATGTGTACCTAGAGAAACCAAAAACCAAACTCATTGTGATTGAGACAATGGCCACTCACCATGACCTTGCAGGACAGGGTAGGGCTGCCCCACTTGAGCTTCCAAGACTGTGGCTCTTTACAGGACCAGAAAACCCCCTCTGCCCCCCATGCCCCTTGAGGATCATGGTCCAACATGTCCAACATGTAATCCCTAAGCCTCCAGGGCTCCCATTCCTAAGACAGAGAGAGCGAGAGCGAGAGCGAGAGCGAGAGAGAGAGAGAGAGAGAGAGAGAGAGAGAGAGAGAGAGAGAGAGATCTCACTGACTTGTGGGCCCCCTCTACATTTTCCAACTGGTATTCATTAATAGACACTGGGCGGCTAGGGAGGGTTTGGTAACTTTTTGGGGATACACATTTTACCATGGGTACCATCAGCTATGCTGCTGCTGTCGGGCACAGCGAGTTGGTTCTCATGGTGACCCTGCACTGCCTGCCACCCTCACTGCTGTCCCGAGCCAGAGCCCGTCTGCAGCCGCTGCTGTGCCCTTCTGTCTCCTGGAGGAGGCGCTTCCCCGCCTTCACTGCCCTTCCACTTTCCCAAGCACCACAGGCACGACCCTCCAATGAAGATGTAAAATATTAAAATACTCTGACTCTATATTATGGCTAATTTTAGGGAAAGGAATATTAAGACTAAACTTAGAAAATATTGTCTATTTAGGAAATAGATGAAATGAAGGGGAAAGTGAGTCAAAAGAACTACGAAAGGCTACTGAAGGTAAGGGTGAGAAGTGGGCAGCGGACAAGATGTGGACCGAGCGTAGTGAGACAGACAGACAGGCAGGCCTACCAGGCCAAGAAGAGATAGTCCACAGTCCGACAGGGGCTGCGACAGGGAGACTGTGCCTGGATCTCCTCAAAAGCCTCCACGCCAGCCCTCTGCCAGCCCCTTTCCAGCCTCCTGCTGTGCACCCTGGGCTCTTCCTTTGCGCTAGCAGTGAGCCACTCTCATCTCTTGCCAGCAGGCCCTCCCCCCTATGAATGCCTCCCTGACATTGAGGTACAGCACTGTGCTATTAGAAAATAAAGCCAGTAAATAAACAGCTACATGTGCACCAGCTACCCCAAGATGGATAGCTTGCAAACCGAAATGTGGAAGTATGTTCACAGAAATATGGGGATTGCTTTTTAAAGGGCGCGCGTGGGACCTTTGGTGGCTTGGAGAGGGAAAAAGAGGGATGGTTATGATTTAAGAAAATACGCCCAAGGCTCCACGAAATGCAATCACGGGACGAGCTGAAGCTCTAAGATGACAGCCCTGCTCCCCCCATCTAATCAGTGTCCCTTCTTACCGTGCGCTGAGGGCCGTCTTCGTTATCCCTCATGTAGAAAGGCTTGAGCACTAATGGGTAATTAATGACAAAGACGGGGATGTTGCCGCAGTGCTTCACCAGGTACTTTTCATGCTCCGTGTGCAGGTCGGCACCCCACTGTAACGAGGAAGGAGACGTCACCAGAGGAGAGGGCACCGCGGAGCACCTGAAACGAGCATCCATCCCAGGGGCTTCCTCGCCCGGAGGCGGCTCGGGGCTGTGCGGAGCTGTGGGCTGAGGTCACAGCAGAGAGAGGGCAGATGTGCGGGCACACACCTCCCAGGGCCTGCAAAGATGAAAGCCGGAACTAGGAGATGACGAGCACCAGGCGGCTGTCCTCCTCTCAGGGAGCAGCAAAGAGCGGGCGACGAGCACATGCAG
The DNA here is from genome assembly GCA_004026705.1 of Nesogale talazaci. Taxonomy (NCBI): domain Eukaryota; kingdom Metazoa; phylum Chordata; class Mammalia; order Afrosoricida; family Tenrecidae; genus Nesogale; species Nesogale talazaci. The sequence continues at coordinate 20,595 of PVJH01028255.1, forward strand.
GAAAACAGCACTTTGCACAGGGCGGTCCACGCTGACTGACTGCTGCATCAGAGTTGTGATTAATACTGCCTGGAGCTTCTCCCACGGAGACTGTTCCTAAGACTCCGGAAATGAAGTGATGGAGGATAATATTCCTAATATCGACTCTATTTATGGGTAGATGCTATCTTTAAAACAAAACAAACATTTTTTTTTCTGTGCGTGACACAATGGATGTATATATATGGACTGTGATAAGAGTTGTAGGAGCCCCCAATAAGATGATTTAAAAAAATAAATAAGACATTTTAAAATAAGAGACCAATTCATCAGATGCTCCCAGATATAGTACCATTCACCTATTTATTCAATACGAACATGCCTATGCATGGCAGGCACTGTGCTAGGGAGAGGATATAATGGTAACAGAAATAGATAGGGTCTCCAACTTTCTAAAGCTCCCATTGCAAGAAATAAATATTAATTAAAAACCACACAAAGAACTAATGAATTACAATGACAGCAAACACAGGGCGCTATTAGAACTTGTAAAAGGATCTGGAGATGGGATGGTTCTAAGGAGTAGTTTGAAGATGAAGCTACTACCTTTCTGATATTACCCTATTACCCCATCTGTCGGCAATATCTTAATCATAGAAAAAGTACATTAGACTGGGAATCAGGAGACTTGGGTATGATTCTGCCTCTGAGACTAAAACATATGACCCTGGGTAAGTCATATGATCTCTCTGCACCTATTCTCCTCATCTAAATCTTTCTAAAGTCGGTCACCAATTGAAGCCAAACTCTGTGCCATTACGTGGATTCCACCTCACAGCAGTCCTATGGACAGGGAAGAACTGCATTTGCGGGTTTCCAAGGCTATAAATCTCTACAGTAGCAGATCTTTCTCTTGAGGAGTGGCTCGTGGGTTTGAACTGCTGACCTTGAGGTAAGCAATTCACGGCATAACTGACCTTGATGGTTCCAAGGTGCCTTCACAAACTAAAAGGAATTTCTTGGAAGAAATTCAACCGTAAAACCTGCTTGAGGTGCTTTCGAAATGTATTTGACCTCAATTTCTTTTATCTGTCACCTTTAAAACCACTTAGAACATACTTTGGGGTGGGGGGGAGGAAATGGAGTTGATTTCTACAAATATGCTATGATTATCCATTCTTCTGAAAGACAGTCACCCTTCGCCCCCGCCCAACTTGTCAAAGGGTGAAAGATGAGTTTTTCCCGTGAAGAGTTAGTCTTGGAAACTCACAAGGGCATTCTACCTGCCTATAGGGTTGGCATCGACTCAATGGCAGTAAGTTTGGTTTGACTTTGCCATGCCAAACTCCCGCCCCGAGTTCCATAATCTGAATAGCAAAGGGGTGGCGTCTAGCCTGTCAGTCAGGTCATAGCCAATGATGACTGTGTGGGCATAACCTTCTCTTGAGGATTCTGGGAACTCCTGTCTTCTTCCCTGGAGGTGGGGCACACTTCCTCTTGCGTACACATTCCTGTTGACAAGCCTCATGGAGCTAAGCTGATGGAACCAGGGCCCTGGAGTTGGAGGAGCCACAAGGAGACACACACCAGTGCTGAGATGCTTCCCCAGCCACCGGATCCATGAGATTTTCCATCTACTGGCCTGTAATTGTCCTGCATTTAGGGTCATTGCATGTGATGCTGGAGTCTGAAGAGGAATTTATAGAATGGTATCAGACATATGGGCTAATGTCAGACTTATGGACTTGATCTAGCCTGGGCTGGGATGTTTTCTTAATCTACAATTACTCTTTGATATAAAGTTCTCTCTTACCTATATGAGTGTCTCTGGATTTGTTTCTGTAGTCTACCCTGACTAATACCACCCCCACAAATATGCACATAACGCTTTAATGGCTGTAACAAATAACCGGGAATCCTGGGGGGACAAGAGTTGAAGCCCTCAGGTGCAAACTGCATAGCTGGGGGGGCCGAGCCGATGTGGCCATTGGCTTCCGCTTCTGCACAGACAGCAGCCTGGGCACCCCCCACAGGGCCGCTGTGAGTCAGAGTCTCCGCAGTTCTCATTCCATGTCCCTCAGCGAGAGCACACAACCAGCAGAGCTCGTCTACAGATAAGCAAAAGCTGCACGCTGCCAGGAAGAGAAAGGTGGCGATTTTCAAAGGGTTCTTCATGAGTACGTGGGGGAAGCAATACCCACCTCAGGGGTGAAGCTGAAGTTCTGGGCCGCCCGCTGTAAGATCTCCACAGCTTCCGTGTATGACAGGCTGGAGGAAAGCGGGATGAAAGAAGCAGAGTCACCCCCCTTGTGGCTGGTCCCCACCCCTCTCATTTTCCTTCCTTTGTCCTGAGAAGTTTCTACAGGTACCTCTTAAGCACACTGATCCCATTCCTGGGTCAGGCAGTCATTTCACCCTCTGGCTGGAGCTGTCCCTTCCTCATTAGCATAACTTAAGGCCCTTTACAGGTTCCCATGGAATCGTCCTCGCTTTGCTGCTGTCAATCTAATCCCACATAGATCGCCTTATACCAGCTTAATGCTCAAGGCAAACTTTTTTTTCTTCTAAATTTTACCTAACTATTGTTCCATTTTTAAGAAGAATTCAAGGGATATTTTTGGTTTAAGGAGGGAAGCTTGTCTCAGGGCAATCTGTAGTGGTTTCATAAGGTTCATGGGAAATGAAATGAAAAGACAATGGGAAATTTCCACCAACTCCAGGAAGTCTTTAACGAAGTACAAACTCAAGTGAGTGACTGAGTTTGCCCTCTGACTCTAGTGCTTATTAGCAGTTGCAACTCACGGCATTTTTTATGCTGCTTGTTATATGCAAATATTAAAAATTAAACTCTTGCATTTGTAAGATAAGGAGCTCCACCTCGTCGTTGGCCATAGCTCTTTCTGTTTATGCGACTGTTCTGTTTATGTTCTGTCAATTACTCAGGTCACAGAGGTGCGTGCTGCTGACGCTCCGACCCAAGATTGCCTACCACCCCTCCACATTTGGGGTGCTGAGAGGAAGGCGGCTCTCTACTGGCTTATTGATCTTCATTGTAAAGACCTCACACCTGGGGGGGGGGTGGCGTACAGGTGAGGGCGTGGCTCTGGGTGGGGGCTCCTGGGCTCACTAGGACTGGCAAGCAGGGGGCAGTGGCAAGGGCTGCAGGGCAGCAATGACGATAACCAGAAAGCGGGAGCCCGTGGGTTTTAGTATGGTGCGAGCACACTGTCCGAATCACAGAATGCCCTGTTTCACACGCTGTACGCGCTTGTGCTTAGAAATGTAAAAGCACCTCAAATACTTTTCATATCACTGACATGTTGCTGTTTTACTATTCCAGAAAAAGGTTCTCATGCCAAAATAACTCTTCTTACTCTTAGTCTTCCGTACCCCTCCCCAAGTTAGAGATAACAGTGATCAAATGCAAAGTATAGTTCAGAAACTAGATAACCTCATGAACTTCATTAACTCTATTGATGTTTTTCCATATACAGAGGCAACAATGCCTCTTCTCCTTCCCATGCCTCCACAGAGCTCTGCTGAAAGGCGACAAAGCCTCCGTCAATGACACCCACGGGTGCCCACATAGGCAGGGGTTCTGTCCCAACGACTCCATCCTAAGTCAGTTGTGATGGAACCTGAACACCTTTTCTTATAAAGTTGTCATTATTATTGCTTTACAGAATCAGCATATTTATAAATCTGCTCAGTGTTTATCTTTGAGGGTTAGCGTGAAGCTGCTAACATCGGTAAATTAGTAAATTACATGCTGCTGCATTGTATGCCGTACATAGCATGAACAAACACAAAACAGCAGTCTGTGCTAAGGGCATTTGGTTGACAAGAACGGGCCTCTTTCCTCAGATAGGAACAATCTGTCACATGACGTAACATCAAAATTGATTTCATGTCTCAGATTTTTCACTGGTGAATGAAGAAAATAGATTATTCTCATGCTACTTATCATTCTTTGCCTTAAAATCACTGCGATAGATAGATAGATAGATAGATAGATAAATGGAGAACAGGGGCGGAGTCCCGGTGGTGTAATGGTTGTGTGTGGGACTGCGGCCCACTGGGATGGAGGTTCAATTCTGGCTCCCAGGAGCAAAGGCTGGGCCTCCTAATCCCACCACCTGAGGGCAGTGATGCCTAAAATTAAAAAAAAAAATGGAGAAAAAATAAAGGAGGCAAATTTAAAAAACTATAATTAATACTCTAAAGCAGTGGTTCTCGACCTGTGGGTTGCGACCCTTTTGGGGGCCCAACGACCCTTTCACAGGGGTCTCCCGATTCACAACAGTAGCAAAATGACAGTTATGAAGTGGCAACGAAAGTAATGTTATGGTTGGGGGGGGGATCACCACAACATGAGGAGCTGTTGTAAAAGGAAGGCTGCGAACCACTGCTCTAAAGGAAGTATAAAGCAACTGAATGCTCTATGTTTGGAAAGGGCTAAATTCAATTACTTTCACAGTCTTTTAAAGTGTGCTTCACATCAACAATTATAATAAGTACTTAAAACACACTGACACCCTCAATTTTAGAAGAATACAAATCATGGGGTGTCTTTTCATGGATTAAGTAATTAATAGTGGATGGAGTCTCCACAAAAGCCAACAGTTTGCTCTGTCTACTAATTTGGCACTGGATACTACTGATAGATGCATATGATAGATAGATATATACATCTTGACTGTATTATGAACAATGTTAAATTCAAGACTGTTGAGGTGTTTATATATTTACAATAAAATGCATTTAATCGAATTTAAAAATATTTCAGTTATCATTTCAAAAAGATAAAGTACCTTATAACAAGTTCAAATTATATGGATGGATATATTGCTTGAAAGTATATTTTAACCTACCATTCGATCCTTTCTTTTTCTTCTTTTTTTTTTTTAGGCATCACCGCCCTCTGGTGGTGGAAGTAGGAGGCTCAGCCTTTGCTCCTGTGGAGCCTCTGCTGGAATTGAACCTCCATCCCAGTGGGCCGCAGTCCCGCGCACAACCACTACACCACCGGGGCTCAGTCCCACTGGATCCTTTCAACAATGTAAGATAAGCCAGGTATTATATTACCTTCCAGATGAGGCAACTAAAGTTCAGAAAGGCTAAAGATGACTACTACTCAGATGCATGGTTGTAACTAAGTGAATACTTGTGTAAATATGTTTTTTGGATTCTTTTTCTTTGGATTCTAAATCCTATGAAAGAACACATCCCTCTATCTTTTCATTACAGAATCCACAATGACTAGCACAACTGACAGTGAGTTGTCAATAAATATTTGTTGAGGAAAAAAAATCTAAAGGATGGTTATTGGTTATTAAGTCATGGATCCCAGTCTCTGGATCAGGGTCTAATGCACTCGGTGCCTAACCCAAACTGTGACGATCGTAACCCTCAGGGAGTGCTCTCAGCTACAATGTAAAACCCTCTCATTATGAAATAAGGTATGCGATGCTTACGACACAGGCACTTAGGTTAAAAAAAAGGGTTAAAAATCCAATTGAGATCTCATCAAATTTTGCTAGTGAAGATGAAGGAGGAAAGAGAAATTAAGCAGCAGAGAGTCTTAAGGCATATTTTAAAAGTCTGTTTTTAGACCAATCAACTTTTGATAACTAACAGGATTAGCTTAAACTGTAGTTATAGAGATAATAATCACTATGTTCATGTCTTGCTTTATTTATAAAGCGTTGTATTAATTATGAGTCAGGTAACAGAGCCCTAAAAAGGATAAAAAACACTGGCCTTGTTTCACAACTAGAGTGGTATGGTAAGCAGATACACAAACCAAACCAGTAGGACAAACAGCACAGTGATAAAGTATAAATAAAGTGAAGGGAAGCCATACTTACATTAAAAAGTTGTTTTTCAGCATATGTTCTAATCTGTCCTTTGTGAGAAAAGAAAATATAGCTAATGTTATTGCAATCATTATATATAATTCATCTATTTGAAGAGGAGAAGGTTTCTGCGTTATCCACAAAACGAATTACCTTTTGTCCAGGAGCAATGAACTTGTGACAGAGTTCCACATCTTCAGGGCAACTTGAGAGAACCATCATGGTGGTCGTCTTGAAAAGTCTCTCCATAACCTATGGAGAAATGACAGCATTGCCTGCCATGTTACAGCCTCTAAGTAACGAACCCACTGCCCTATAGGAGGCTCTCACTCACAGTGACTCTTCTGGAAGGTTTGCAAGGCTGCACGTCTAAGGGGAGGAGATAGCCTCATCTTTCCCTGAAAGAATGGCTGCTGGGCCTGAACTTCCCGTCTTGGAGGTAGTTGTCCAATGCAAAACCCACTCTGCCAACTGTAATTCACAAGAGCCCCTGAATCACTGCAGCTACTCCAGCAAGTTTCTAGATTGAGTAAAAGATGCACCTCACCTTCTGAGAGAAGGTGGGAAAATAGGAAAGAAAACGGTCTGAATCTTACAGTTTTGATCCTGGTGAGAGTGTGGCACCAAACGGAGAGTTGGGCTGACGGGTGCCTCTCCCAGTCCCGTTATTCTCACTGGCAAGATCATAAGAAAAGTGCCCATGGGACGGTTGTGAGGGTTAAATGAGCCGTCCACACGAGGCTTAGCTTAGCATGCGGTTCAGAGACGCACACAACATACATCAGTTGTTGTGAAAGTTTTGAGAAGTGGTTTAGTTATATAACATTTATTTTATTTTAGTTATATAACATTTTAAATGTAGTAAGCAGGTAGGTTTTGAATAAGTTTCTCTTTTTTTTGCAAAGTAAACTATATAATTAAATAAGTAATGACTCATATCTATAACTATATCTCTATTTTTTTCCTTGCTTAAGCAAAAGTAATAGAGATAGGTAAACAAAACAAGTTCTACTGGGGGCTTAAGTGGAAGGAAGACATTTTGAGAGTGATGATGGCAACAGTGTGCAAACACGGCCTGCATACAATTGATGTATGCATGGATCATGATGGAAGTTGTATGAGCTCCCAACAAAATGATT
>PVJH01028256.1:0-15641 GCA_004026705.1 Nesogale talazaci
GGGGGGAGAATGGGTGCTGCGGGGAGATGTTCAAAGAATGTCTGCTTCTATAGGGAGATAAAATCAACCATGCGCTCACTTTAAGGCAGCATAGATGTTAGGGGAGAACCTGTGGAAGTGATACTTAAAGCAGGATAATGTAGTTGGACTTTATCTCTTACCAAAGTGACGTCTTTCCTACCGTGGAATATTATTTTTCCAGGCTCCCTGTTATAAATTAGGGAATATCATCCTCGCCATATTTCCCTCCATGTGAGTTTCCCACGGCCTTGCATTGGGCAAGTAAGTCTGCTTCACAAGATGTGTGAAAGGGTTGACAAACAAGGATGTTGCTTTGAGGACTAAGGTATATCTCATCCAAGACATGGCAGTTTCCATGGCCTCGGAGATATGCACATGACAGTTGGACACAGTATAAGGATGATCTAAGAAAAGTTGATGCCTTTGGATTCGGGTGCTAGGCAAGCGTACTGAAAATTCCACGGATGCCAAAAGAACATCCAAACCTGTCTTAGAAGACATACATCCAGCATGCTCCTTCGGATCAAGGACGGGGAGACTGTCTCCAGTATTTGGGGCATGCTGTCAGGAGAGACCAGTCCCTGGAAGAGGGCGTTATACTTGGAGAAATGGAGGGCCGTGAGAAAGAGGAAGCCATCTGACAAGATGGGTTGGCATGGCGACTGCAATAACGGATCAAAGAGAAGAACAGCTGTGTGCATGACGCAGGGCCTTCGGGCGCCAGTCTCTCTCTGTGCGTCAAACCGACAGCGGCATCCACTATAACACTCTGGCAGCATGGCAGCGCTGGTTCCTTCTGGAAAGGAAGGCTCTGCCCAGGGGTTCCTCAAATCAGAGCCCGAACGCTTCCTTTTTGCCTCCTCACAAGCCCCACCCAGCCTTGTTCCCTCACTCTCACTTCCTGTTCTGTTGCTTTGCATGATTAAAATGTCAGAGTATTAAAAGGGAAATTTTAAAGGAAATCTAGTTAGGCAAATGATGATTTATTCCCTAAGAATGTTTGAATCCGATCCAGACAAATGGAAGAAATTTGTCTGAGATTTCAGAAGACTCAGTGCCCTATCCCTGTGGGACCCCATGGCTTACTCTGAAAATAGCCTTCTCCCTCCTCCCATACAATTTCAACGAATTGGCACTCCCCCCACCACACACTCCCCGTGGCTCTAACTGGTACCCTCAGTTCTCCTTTGGACCCCAAAGGCTGCCCACTGCTTCCATGCCGACCTCATCCACGGTCAAGCAGCACTTGCTACCCTCGGGCTATCTTCAGCCTAAAATAAACTCTGCGACACACTGCAAGTCCCAGTCAGTGACTGCTGGAGCTGACCAGGAGGGTGTGCCTGCATCAAAACAGAAGTCGTGGAGCCACATTCAGAAACACTTCTCCGGGGAGACAAAATGTTAGCAGCCCACCCGCTCACTGTCCTTCGTTCTAAAGTCCTTTGGTCGTGCCCACCCGGGCCCTGGAATGCCTTGCTCCGTGCTTCGCAGTGAGAACACTTGAACCCACTGAATCCTACTCTCTCTAGGAAGCTGTATTCTTTCAGGAGGGAGATGTGGAGGCAGCGGAACAGGAAAAACTACCAAGTCGTGAGGGCTATGCATAGACTGAGGACAGGAAGATGACAGGAAGATGGCGGGGAGCGGGCAGGCGTCGCTGCTCTCTCCTACACGGCAGTAGGGGTGGAGGGGTAGAGCTAGGTCATTGGACACCACTGGACCCGGGCCAAGGCCTCAGGACCCGATCTTGCCAATGGGTCGGGGGCATAAGAACTTGGGGCTGAGGCACTCCCGTGGGGAGTGTACTCTGGGGAACACACGGGCCAGGTGGGCCAGTGCTGAGCATGCTCTCCCATCCGTGTTACCTGTCCTCACCTGGATGCTTGCAATTTGATCTGCATTGACGAAGAAGACCCTTCTCTCCTTGTGTGGCTGCCAGGGCACTAAACGTGTATGGTGTTTACAGCAAGTATCCTAAATCTGGGTCAAAAGAGGTTTTCTTCGTTTTGATCCTAAATGAGAGTTAAAGATCATTCTTAAGCAGGCTTTTTAAGTGAAAGCACTCTCACACAAAGGAATTACGCTTTGCCCTGGCGGGGAGCAAAAGGCCTGCAGCCTCAAGCTTCATCAGGTGCACTCACTGGTCAGGAAACCAGCCCAGCCCCAACGCTCAGCATGTCCTAGTGCTCACAGCTCTTGCTCTGCACAGCACGGAGCCACTCACCTTCTCCGCGCACTCCAAGCAGAGCTACACGCTCCCATGAGTCACTGCCGTGTGAGGTCCCAGCTCTAACAGCTGGAGGCGGGGCACACAGCCCATCCTGCAGAGACATGACACTCCAACCTTGAACCCAGGGCAGGGATGGCATCATCCCCAACTCCATCTAGACCCCCGACTTCCACACTACTCACTCAATGCTTCACAGATGATATCAACTTCAGAAATCAATCTTGTCATCCTTCCGACTCGTACCACCGAGCCTGTGCGCAACAGAATGACACACCGCCCATCCTCACCATTGCTCGTGTGTTTGTGTGCATTGTTGTGGCCACGGTGTCTGCCCATCTCATCGGGGGGCCTTCTTCTTTGTCACTGTCCTTCTACTTTCCCTGGCACGACTGCCTCCTGCAGGGACGGTGCACTCCTGGTAATGTGTCCCCTTCAGGGGGAGGAAGTCTCTCCACCCTTGCTTCCAAGGATAAAGTGACCAGATTTTAAGTGGGACCCCGTGGACCAGGGGCGGGGTGCGATTCTTGATTAAAAATTTGGTCTATATGGAGCAACAAAAATTTCCTTAGAATGCAAAAATAGTATGTAATATATTTATTTTAATTTTAAAACGCTGCGGGATGTTGTTAAATGGTTTTTTTTTAAAAAGCTGGACGCCTGGTCATCTTATCCAAGGAGTGTTCTGGCTTTACTTCTTCCAAGACGGATTTGCGGTTCTTTTAGGAGTCTTTTCCACCGGTGTCACACTTGCTTATAATCAGCAATCAACATTTAAGGCTTTCTGCTTACTGAATTCATTTTATCCGCTACTTTGTGCATGAAAAGCACCTTTGCTTGCTTTCCGTGTATGATTTCATTCAATCCTGATGAACGGTTTGCAGGCACACATGATTAGACTGGCTAATTTGTAGATGAGGAAATTGAAACTAAGAGACCGTTGGCTCCAGGTACAAGCTCCAGGTGGCAGAAATGGAGCTAAGATGTAAGTATTTGACTCCTTACGCAGGATCTTCTGAACGTACAATTTCATACTGAAGTCTCATCCGCTTGTATTACCACTCTTCCGTGCTGAATATGCCACTCTGAGAACTGCCGTGGAGTTCATCCCCAAGGAACTGAGAGGAGGACGGGGAGAAGGAGGCAGGCCAAGGGTCCCTAGGCTCGAGGGGCTCAAACCAGGTGCCCCCAGTGCAGGTGGTGCAGCCTTGGCTCCTGAGACGCGGTCCTGACCCCAGTTTTCCTTCTGAGTCCACCACAACCTGACCCCAGAAGAGGGCAGGCATGAGCCGCTCTGGGGCAGTGTGGCCCACCACTGGCCAGGCACTGTGGCAGAAAGGGTGACTGGGGTGGCAGTCGCTGCGACCCGTCTTGCCTCAAGCTCCCAGTTCAGCCATATTCCAGACAGGACGATCACCCTTTCTCTTCAGACCAATCTTAGTGTGGCAAGCGTTTTCTTCAGCCCGGTCGGGTGGCTGATTGTGGGGGCAGGATGGAGGTGGGAGATTTTCCTAAGGTTCAAGGCCGGCGCAGGGAAAGGCTGGGAGCAAACACTTTGCTTAGGGTTGGTCCCTTCTGCCAGCGCGATGTTTCAAGAATAAACGTTTCAAAAAGACAAAAAGGAAAAAGGAACTAAGGAAAACCATCGAAAGAAAAACAATATAGATTTTGGTTCAGAATTGAAGACCCACCAAGTTCAAGCCCTCCCCAGCCCCTCCCCAGCCCCAGAGAACAGCAGGATGCCTTGGGGGGTGCTCAGAGGCTCGCAGGCACTGGAGCGCGGCTCCCAGTGGTGTGTGTGTCCTTCGGAGAACTCTGCAGGGGTCCGACTCACTCATCTGGGCCAGCCTTTGGGGGAAAGGCCCTGGGTGGTGGCAGCGGAGAGGTGGACGCCAGGCTGCCACCGCGAGGGGTGCGTGAAGCGTTCCAGACGCACCCATCTGTGCGGTTCCGTTGGTTTGGATGCATCTAGCCCCGGTGGCGACCCGGGTAGACTGCGACGTGGCCTGGCCGGGAGGTCTGGAGGGCGCCCTCAGACGGGTCCACCTTGCTCCCAGTTGGGAAGTCAAAAGTCAACCCTCCCGCTTTGAAAACGAGCACGCGGAACTCGGGAGTCACGTGACTGCTTCTCGGGGAGGGTTGAATGCTCCCGACACTCCCCCTTCTCGCCCCACCCCAAGATTCTCGGAAGTCAAGCTAGAGAGGGAGAGAGAGAGCGCCTTGAGAAGTGGAGCGAGAAGAGATACTACCCCCAAATCTGGGCCGGGGTATCAGATCGCATGTGGCAGGAAGTTGACGGATCCTGCCGGCGTCCTGGGGGACGTGTGGGATGGTTAAGCACTTGGGTGAAAACCAAGGTTGAAAGTCCCCCACCCCCATCCCCCAACAAATCTGTAGGAGAAAAGACCCAGTCACATGCTCCTGTAAGAAGTCCAGCCATAGAAACCCAACTGGGCGGTCCTACGCTGCTCACGGGGCTGCTGCGCCCACCTGGGCTGAAAGGGCCACATCACAACAATGAATCCTACGGGTGTGGGCCCCCTCTGGCCCCTCCTTCTCAGAGGCCGGCCTCGCTGCCCGCATCGGACAGGGAAGACTTGCGCTTTTCCAAAGTGAGAGCGTGAAGAGGCATCATGCGCAGGCCTCTCTCCTAAAGGAGCCGCCAGATTGAGAGGCGCACCGAGCGCAGCCAGCAAGGACAGAGCTCCCCTCTGATTAGCAGGAACTTTAGAAAATGGGGTCACTTCAGCGTACATGTAAGTGAGCAGAGATTTTAGCTCAAACTCTGCATAGCTAGAATACTCCCAAACCCCAACCCTACAGCCTGCTATTTGAATTTAGTGTCGAGGCATGTTCTATAGTGATATCGGAAAACGAATAGATTCCATGTGCAGATATTGGCATGTCCAAAGAAGCACACTGTCCGACATCTTCTGTGTATCCAGGAGGGTCGGTGGGGAAGTGTTGGGTTTCCCACTGTCAGACCAGCGATGCCAGAGAGAGGAAGTTGTTTGCCACATAAACTGGCTCTTCATGTGTCAGGGATGGGACCTGGAGACCTCAGACCTGTGTCATGGCAGGGATGCACCCCATGAGCAGAATGTGGCAACTGGATTCAGACACTCAAAGCCCCATGGAATTTTAGGGCTGGGAGTGCAGCAGCCACTCTATCAGACGAAGGCCAGCCTCCGATACATAAGGATCTAGTAGGTGCAGTTGTACAGCGGTAATTATTATTTATTAAAATAAGGTTATAGAACGCATGAGACAGAAAGAAATCATAAGAGTCAGACACATATCACATCATGGTAGCATGCGCACCTCCACCGATAGGGCCGTCCACATGGAGAGACAGCGAGTGGGGGGAAGGGATTACACGAGGGAAAGGAGCTGGGAGTGTCAGGAGCTGAGGGGTAGGAGAGAGAGTCTCTTTCTTATGTCCAATTCTTTTTTGGGGGGAGGGGTATCACTGCCCTCTGGTGGTGCGAGTAGGAGGCCCAGCCTTTGCTCCTATGGAGCCGCTGCTGGAACTGAACCTCCATTCCAGTGGGCCACAGTCCCGCGCACAACCACTGCCCCACCGGGGCTCAGCCTCTTATGTCCAATTCTCATATACCCTTTGGAGCCATGCCAGGTCCCTAACTACAGGGAAGGACATGTGTCACAGGAAAGGGTTGTGCTACATGCACACATTACAGGAGAGGGAAGTATGGAGTCCCATGTGATAAGACCAGACTCCAGGATGTGGCTAAACAGGTTACACTAGAGATCATGAACAACAGCATGTGAATACGCCCACAGGTTTTAATTAGAAGTGAACCATCATCCTAACAGCAGGGGAGTCAGCTCTGTTGTGAGACACACAAAGGTCTCAGATACCTGGGAGCTTTGGGGAGAATAGCTAACTACTGACTTCCAGCTAAATGCTGGCAAATAGTTTGCTTCATATTTTGGAGTATATGATTGTGGAAAAGCCCTGTCTTCATCCCACACCACTCCCTTCTGCTGTCAGGGTCATCTTAAACTCCACCCAAGGAAGATACTGGAGAAAAGATGCCCATGAATCGGGACAGAGTTCAAATGAGCAAGGTGAATAGAGCGATAGACTTTGCCCACTGACTGTGGTCATGAAATCTAGCCACTTCTGGACAGACTGTCTGGGAATGTGCACTGAAAGTGTGAAAAAAAGGAGGGGTGGAATGGAGACATAAGAACCATGGTGAGGATGACTCAGGACTGGACAGTGCTTTGTTCTGTTGTGTATAGGGTCGGACCAAATGACACCTACAACAACAGTGTAATGGCAATTGTATTAATAACAAAAGCATGTAAACCTTAACCCTAACCTATCCCTCACCTTAATCTTAATGCTAACCTATCCCTTGTCTTGTCTGTCTGTTAACCTAACCTCAACTCAAACCTTAGCATTAGCAGTAGCCTTAACCTAAACCTAACCTTAATTCAACCTCTAAACCTATGTTAATCACCCAAAGTCTAGCCCTAGCTCTTGTCCCTTAGTTCAGCCCTAACTCTAACTCCAGCCCTAACAATAGCCTTTCCCCTAACCCTAACCCTAACCTTAGCACATACTCTAGCCCAAACCTAGCCCCAATTAAGCCCTACCTCTAACGTGAACCCCAGCCTGAGCTTAGCCCTAACCCTAACTCTGACCCTCTAGCCACAGCTCTGGTCCTGCTGCTGGTCCTAAAACTAACCTTAACCCTAACCATAGCCCTAACCTTAGGCCTTGCCCTTACCTTCCCCTCCCCCTAACTCTAACCTATCCCTAATCCACATCCTACTCTTAACCCCAGCTCTCAAATCTAACCTTCCCTATAACATGAGCCCTAACCGTCACTTTACCTCTAGCCATCTCTTGAAACCTAAGCATAACCATAGCACCAACCATGACTATAATCCTGATTTTAGGAGGAGGATTAAGTCTAGGGTCATGGCTATGGGCTAGGGAATGGTCTAGGCATAGGGGGAGAGTCAGTGCTCAGGCAAAGGAAAGTTTGAAGCTAGAGTTAGAGCTGGAATTATGATTAGGTTTAGGGATCAGTATCAATTGAGCACAGAATTGGGACTAGAGCTAAGCGTAGGACTTGTTGTTCTTAGGGGCCGTTGACTCAGTTCTGACTCACAGCTGTTGTAAGAAGATGGTGTGGGAGTGGTGTCTGACCTCTTCTAACTTCACACGTCGGCAGAAAATCAAGCTCCACACAGCATTGCCCAAGCCCATTCCTCTGAGGCGGAGCTCAGCTGTGCCTCCACCCTGCACCCGCCTCGCCGACTCTCATACCAACTGCTCCTCTCACAGCACTCTCTAGTCTGTGTGCTGGGTTCAGCAATTCACTGCAACGGTTACACACAAAACTCACAAAGGATACAGCCATAGGGTTTGTGATGGGAGTCATTCGACATGTACAAATTCTCAGCATACAGTAATTCAGACAGGAGAGGCTCTTCTTGGCTGTGTCTCTGTGCTCTTAGCCACATGGCTTGCTGACCTCTGCCCTCCCTGTACACTGACTTACAGAGATCTCTTCAGGATGCCAATAAGTGCTCAAAGGGCATGCCATTCTACCAAAAGCCTCACCCTAAAGGCACTCAGCTCCAGGGTTGTGAGTTAGCAAACTTAACTCCCCCAATTACGTGTCTGGAGACACCTACCTCCACAGCCAGCCTTCTGCCCCAAAGCAGTCAGCTTGCTTGCTGGGAAGTTCGCCACTCAGTCCCTGACTCTTGGTTCTGCTGCTGCGGTCCCTCTGCCAGTCCTCGGCAGTTCCTCTGGTGTCACAGCTGTCTCCTAAATCAAGGAGACCCAGGCAACACACAGGGATCACATTCAAAGGATGGGCTTCACTCCTGGCCCTTCTCTCTTGCTGTAGTGAAAGCCTACTTCCACCCCATTTCTCCTTCTGAAATGACTTCTTCTGTGCCCAGCAGCTCGATAATCATTTAACTCGGTTTGATCCTTGAGTGGGAATAATAAAGACTATGGGGATAAAGAGCGATATCACATATTTCACTGCACTGCAGTTGCCCTTTGTACAACAGAACCAAACACTGTCTGGTCCTGACAGTCTCAAAATAATTGTCATGTTTGAGCCTGCTATTGTAGCCACGGTGTCGGTTCAAAAAGAGGGCCTTCCTCTTTTTCTCCTGACCCTCTACAAAACATGATTTCCTTTTCCAGGACCTTGTCCACCTCGATGACATATCTAATGTATTTGACATGAAGTCTTGCTGTCCCTACCCTGCAGGAGCAGTCTTGCTCTACTTCTCTCAAGACAGACTTGTTTATTCTTCTTTTGGCTCATTAAAATTAAATTATTTTAATGCATCATGAAAATGCACAGATTCTTCTTCAACCCTCCCAAAATGATTGAACAATGATCTTTTTTTTGGTACAGTAACTCTGTATTATTTTACTAATCTTTTGAGGAATTTGGGTCCTTCAATGTTGCAACTTGTGGAGAGATGCTGAACATATTCTTTTTTGGTTTTCTATCTCAGGCTTGTGCACGTCTTATTATAATGCTTTACGTTGTCTTGTTGAGCTGGTCTTCAAGATCACCTGTTTATATCTCGTCATTATTTCTTTCATTCCTTTTAGCTACTCAATGCTCAAGATCAAGTGTCAGAGTTTCTCTGACATCCATTTTGGCCTTTCTTTCCTCTTTAAAAAAACATTTCGATTTCTTCATGCATGATGTTATTAAAAAGAAGAAGAAGAAGAAATGATGTGGAGGTGGCATCTGACCTCCTTCAGTTTCGCAAAGAGGAAGGAAAAATCAAACTTCAAGTCAGCATCTTCCAAGGCCAGTATCTAGAGGATGAGGTCAGACATGACCCTCCCTCCAATCTCCCTACAACAATCTCTGACAACAACTGTCCCATCCACAGCACTCTGCTTCCCAGCCGGGTCTGATACTGTGTTGCAATGGCCTCACAAGACTCCCAGACCACACTCCCACTCCTTGCTCTAACACTCACCGTAACCATAGTCCTAACCTTAGTCTGCCTCTATACCTGCTTAGAAGCCTAACCCTAAAAATAACCCAAAGGAGTCCTAATCCTTATTCTGCTCTGTGCCTAACCCCAACCCAGCCCTAACCCTAACCCCAGACCAATTCTGACATCAATTGCCCTTCCCATGGCACTAGCTAGACTTTGGGTGTGGTTCACTCATTCATTGGGATGACCACACAGAAATCACAGGTGATGCTCATGATTGGGGGGCTTATTAAGGAAGGGAGCAGGTTATAAATCCCCAGGTTACAATTATTCAGATAGGAGACCCTCTTTTCAGCCATGCCTCTAGAATAGCCTCTCTTTGGTCTTTGGCATCTGAGCCTTACAGCCCACTGACCTCTGCTCTGCTCATGCAATGCTACAAACTCTTTTGGGCTTCCAATAATGCCCACCGGGCATGCCACTCTGCCATAGCCTCGGCACAAAGTCATTCAACAAGGTCAACAAGCCAAACCTCCCCAACTAAGTGCCAGGAGACATCCCACTTCACACACCCGTCACCTGTCAGAAGACACTCAGCTTTACGTGTTCTGTAGGCACTATCTCTTGGTCTTGCTGTTGATGATCCTCTGTTGCTTCTCTGGTGTTTCACTATCTTCTGGATCAAGGAGGTTCAATTCACAGGGGTATTATGGTCCAAAGTAGGCACTTCTGACTCTTCTTCTTGCAGGTAGTGAAATTCCCCACTTTCTCCTACTGAGACAGCTCGTTTAATACCCAGCAAGACGATAAAAAAAAATCCTATTAATAATCACTCTCAACTGAATCCTCTCAGTGTCATCCCCCACTTTCTCTTAGCCAGATCCGCTAGGAAAAAGTTGCTCGGTGGGATCACGAACCAATTCACTGCTCTGCAGATGCCCTGGGTGTGATTCCAGAACTCATCTGGTCTTTGGTCGATAGTGCCCAATGCACAGTCTGTCTTGAGATGGTCTCTAATTTTAGGATTGCTGTTAGGCGCCGTCAGACATAAGAGCAACTCTGACTATGGTTCAGGACCGGGTGGAGTTTTGTCCTGTGATAGGTCGAGTTCTCATGAGTAAAAAAGGACTGGGTGGCACCTAGCACGGAAATTAGAGACCATCTCAAAACAGATTTTAAGCAGTCACTGTGTCAGTCCAGCTCGTCAAAGTCTTCCTCTTTTTCCCGGTCCCTTCACTTTATCAAGCCTGACATCCCTCTCTAGAGACTAGTCTCTCATGTTAACATGTCCAAGGGATGTGAGATGAAGTCTCATCATCCTTGCTTCTGAGGAACATTCTTCACAGACAGATTTGCTTATTATTTTGGCACTCGTTGGTATTTTCAATATTCTTGCCCTGCACTGTAATTCAAAAGCATCAATTCTTTTTTTGTGTGGACTTTTTTTTGGGGGGGGGGCATCACTGTCCTCTGGTGGGAATAGGAGGCCCAGCCTTTCTCCTGGAGAGCTGCTCCTGGATTTGAACCGCCAACCCAGTGGGCCGCAGTCCCACACACAACCACTACACCACCGGGGCTTAGTCCCCCAAAGCATCAATTCTTATTCAGTCTTCTTTATTCAATGTCCAACTTTCACATGCATATGAGGCAACTGAAAAGTCCATGGCCTGGGTCAGGTGTACCTTAGTCCTCAAACGAACCCGCTTGTTTCCCAACACTTTAGAGAGGTCTTATGAAGTAGGTTTACCCAGTGCAACATGCTCATCCTTTGGTCTCCTGACTGCTGCTTCCATGAACAATGATTAAGGATGCCAGCAATATCAAATTCTTACTTTTTTTAGAGGGGGGGGGCATCACTGCTCTCCAGTGGTGGGAATAGGAGGCCCAGCCCCACTGCTGGAATTGAACCTCCGTCCCAGTGGGCCGCAGTCCCGTGCACAACCACTACGCCACCGGGGCTCAGCCCAATATCAAATTCTTAACACCTTCAATTTTTTTCTCTACTTACCATGATGTTGTCTGTCGGTCTAGTTGTGAGGATTTGGGTTTTCTTTACCTGGAGTTTGTGATCTGCACTGAAAGCTGTGACTTTGGACCTTCACCAGCAAGTACGTCAAGTCCACCTCACTTGCAGCAAGCAAGATGGTGTCATCTGCATGTTGCAGTTTGCTCATAAGCCTTCCTCAAATCCTGGTGCTACATTCTTCTTCATTTAACCCAACTTCTCTGGTTGCTTGCTCAATATACAAATTGTTTAATTATGGTGAGAGAATACAACCCGGACACACACCTTTCCTGATTTCAAGTCATGCGGTATCCCCTTGTTCTGTTCACACAACTGCCTCTTGATCTGTGGACAGGTTCCTCTTGAACACCATGAAGTGTTCTGGAACGCCCATTCTTTTAAGGCTACCCTTAATAGTTTATTATGGTCCACATAGTCACATCCCTTTGCATAGCCAATGAAGCTCAAGAAAACATCATTCTGATATTCTGTGCTTTCAGTCAAGATCTATCTAACATCAGCAATGGTTCCAGGTCCTCTTCATAATCCAGCCTGACCTCTGGCAGCTCCCTGTGAATGGACTGCTGCAACCATTCCTGCATTATCTTCAGCCAAATTTTACTTGCACGTGACAGCCATGATACTGTTCTGTATTGAGCATTCTGTTGGATCACCTTTCTTTGGAAGGGCTACAAATATGGATCTCTTGCGGTGAGTTAACCAAGTGAGTAGCTGTCTTCCAAATTTCCTGGCATAGAAGATTGGGTGTTTTCAGTGCTTCGTCGGCTCTTTGACACATTTCTATTGGCATTCCATCAATTCCAGGAGCCTTGCTTTTGGCTAACGCTTTTAGGGCAGCGTGAGCTTCTCCTTCAGCACCATTGGTTCTTGGTCATATGCCACCTCCTGAAATAGTGAATGTCGACTTGTTCTTTTTGATACCGTGGCTCTGGGCATTCTTTCCATCTTCCATAGCTGCTTCTGGAATCGTTCAATATTTTGCTCATAGACTCTTCTAAGATAGCAACTTGAAACTCAGAATTTCTCTTCAGTTTTTTCAGTTTAGTACATGATGAGTGTGTTTTTCCTTTTTGATGTTCTAACTCTGGGTTTTGTATATTGCATTAAATATTCTAATTTGTCTCCTTGAACTGCCCTTTGAGATGTTGCATTTGGTTCTTTGACTTCATCGCCTCTTCCATTCGCTCTAGCTACTTTAGGACCCAAAGCAAGTGTCAGAATCTCTTCTGACATTCATTTTGATCTGTTCTCTGTCCAGTCTTCTAAACGTTCTTGTGTATGATGTTCCTACTGTCATCCCACGGCTTATAAGGTCTTCTATAGCTTTGACTCTTCTGAGCTTGCTTCAGTTTTCTTCAGTTTCATTCTAAACTTACATATGGGCACTTGATGGTCTGTTTCACAGTTGACCTCTGGCCTGGTTTTAGCAGCTGGTATTGAACTTCTCCATCATCTCTTTCCACAGGTACAGACTATTTGATTTCTGTGTATTCCATCTGGAGAAATCCATGTGCACAGTCACCATTCATGTCGTAGAAACCAAGGTTGCTGTGAACAGGGCGTTGGCCTTGCAAAATTCTACTATGTGATCTTTAACTTTATTTCAATCACTAAGGCTGTATCTTCCAACTACTGTTCCTTTCTCTCTGTTTCCAACTTTTGCTTTCCAATCATCACTCCCTGTCCATGCATCCTGATTACGTTGTTTGTAGAGAGATTTTTATCTTATTACAGACAGCAGTGTACTTCAAGATAGAACTTGAAATGTCCTTTTTCTTGAAAATATCAGGCCATGCTTTGAGACAACTCAAACATATTCCTGTGCACTATGGGTAACCTGAACCCTATTTCACTACTGCCCGATGAATTGACAGAAAATGTGCTGGAACATGACTGCTTTGAAGTTATTGAGCAAGTGTTTTCAAGCTGGCCAGAGAGACCTGAGCGATCACCCTAAGAGTTGCAGGGGCCCAGACCCTGCCACCTGGGACTTCGGCTCAGTAGGCTGAATCCATTGCTGTGATAAGGGCAACAGAAATGCTGGAGAGGAAGTTGGCGAATGTGTACAGGAGTCCTAAGCATGCCTTTGTGATTTTCCATGCACATTATACATCTGCAAAGAAAGGGGACTCCTGACTTCCAATAACAAAGAAGTAAAGCACGTCTCTGAAATTCTTGAAAGACTGGCAGGTGTCAGGGAAGCATCCACAATGGCAGTGACACACTGTAAATGACACTGGGAAGGGGCCGACGCAGATGCCAGAGGAAACCAATCTGCTCACCAGTCAGCTAAAGAGGTCACAGGGGGACCACTTCTAATGCCTCTCTCTCCCCAAAAGGTTTGTCTAAGTCTACACTGGCCTATCAAAATGAGGATAGACTCGTGCCAAAACACTGGGGCTTTGATAAAATGAAAGGAGGAAGGCTGAAAAATAAAGAAGGGAAAATTTTGCTCAGGAAACATATGTTCCAGCCCGTGGCGAAACCACTCTAGGTTGCCACACGCTGCAGCAGAGATGCCCTGACTGCTTTCAGCATAGTGGAGATGACAGAGCCCAGGAATGGCAAGAGGGCAGCAGTAGCGGGTCCAGTGTGCAAAGAAGCGAGCTAAGATGAAAAACAATACCAAGATGCGATTTTCTTTGAAGACCGGCAAATAGACTTCACTCAAAGCCCAAAAACACAGGGAAAATTGTGCCTCTTTATGTGACACGGAGGAGAGACAGGGCTTTTTTCTCCTGTGGAGAGGCACAGCCTGGCGGCTTCAGGAGCAGTTCCGCCCTGTCCCACCAGGTCTCTGTGAGCTGGGACGGACTTGATGGCAGTGAGCCCTGGTAGACGCATTTTCAGGATGGACAGAAGCTTTTCCTACCTGGATCACACACACACACACACACACACACACAAAACAACAAAACAATAAAGTCGTCAAAGTCAAAATAAATTATTCCACTATGGAATACTCAAAAGCCTATATAACGGACCATGCTTTTTTATCTGACACAATCCAGAAAGTCAGCAAAGTTCTTAGGAACACAGTTGAACTTGTATACAGCCGGAGAGCCTGGTCATCAGAAAAAGGAGGGAAAACGAGGCACGCTGTGAAGAAACGGTAGGAGATGTTGCTGAGGGCCACACCTACATGGCTACTCTAGATAAGAGCAGCCCTCGAGCCTGGGAGCAGGACTGACTGGTAGGCTCACAAGTGAGACAGCAGCTGGGCAGCTGCTCTCCAGGGCCTCCCCATGTAGGCAGCTGGCAGGAGGACCCCACAGGGTCTCTGAACTCACCAGAGTCCTGACGGTGGCTCCAGCCGGAAAGTGAAGCAGGAACATGCTACCTGTCACTCCTGAGCTGAAGAGGAAAGAAGGGATTGATTTCTTCAGAAGTGCTGTATTCCGATGTCGGCAATCTGAGGTGAGGCAAAGACCCCAAGAAACCACGGTGAGGGCTCATAGCAAGCTGATGGGTTTTCTCGTAGCAAGGGGATAAGGGGGGGGGGGTGAAACAAGGGATAGAGGTCAACTCTCATGTAGGAGCAAGGTCAAGCTGCCCCTTTATCTTTATTCTTTCTGCTGATTCTGGCCCCAGAAGGCAGGTCTTTTCTCATGGCCCACTGACCAATGGCATCGTTCTGTCCCCGAGAGGACTCCTCCAAGGCCTTCTGTGGGCCACCTGAGACTGTGTGGTTGTCTCACTCCCCCCTCCCCCCCAGTCCCACGGGTTAATTTGAAGGGAGAGTAGATCACAGCAGTTTACTAAGATTGATTCTTACAGAGCCCTCAGGGTGCCAACACCCCAGCCTAGCCACTCACTCTCTGACTTCCTGCCTCATTCCTCTCTCCTTCTGAAGGCAGCGACATCTCATGCTGGAACGTTCTCTGTCACTGCCTCGGTGGCCCAGGTCCAGGCTGCCTCAGCTCTCGCTGCACTGGCTCGCAAGACCGGGGTGGTGCTCTTCTCCGCCCACTGTGCTGACACGGGGTCCTCTGGACGGGGCTTTGCCAGGACTCTGAGGGATCCTTCAGCCACCTTCACCCAGCCTGCCCTTGCCTGGATGGCAGCGCTGTAGGCAGTCCCGCGACTCCGCTCTCCTCTCAGCAGATGAGGCAAGGGCCTCGGCCTGGGGACCACACCACAGAACCACTCCCCCCAACATTGTCTTCGGGGAAGGTCCGTGTGGATGAGCTGTCTCCTCAAGGGAGAGAGGGCTTCTCAGAGAACAGGGGTTGGCGGTTGGGAGGGGAGGGTGGCTGTACTCCACATAGACCTTGGTGCCGTGGGGGTTAAGAACAGGTGTGTGTGGGGGGGGGTGGCGGCAGGGGGATGTGCAGGTGATGGTCACAGCTGCACAGTGAAATCAGTGTCCTGGAGGCTGGCGAGGAAGGCAACAGAGAGAATGGTGAC